>CASHTH010000553.1:0-16200 GCA_030341885.1 Geodia barretti
ATCAACTCACTTTGCTTCCCTCTCTTATAGATTTTAAAGGAGAATACTTATGAAAATGATAAGAGGCACTCTGAAGTTGGCACTGGTTCTGTACATCTGCGCAGCACTCAGTGGCGTTTATATCTTGTCCGCCTCGGCACGAATTACACCACATGATGGAGATGATGGCACTATGCTCATCACCATTGAAAAAGGCGACACCCTCTGGGATCTCTGCCAAGAACATCTCGAAGACCCGCTCCAGTGGCGCGAGTTGAGTAAGTACAACGACTTCACCAACCCGCACCTCATCTACCCCGGCGAAACATTGCGTATTCCGCTCGCTATGGCAAAAGATGCTCTTGATGGTGCCGAAGAAAAACTCACTATGCAGCAGGAGGGCCTTGAGGAGTTAAAGGTGGAATTAGCCGAATCCGAAGCGACGCGGGATAAACTTGAGGCAGAAATTGGTGGTCTCAATCAGAGTATGAGCAAACTCAAGGGACAACTCAAAGACCTTGAGGACAGCCTGAAATCACAAAAAGAATTAATGATGGCTGTCACAGAGTCCGGAAACGAAATCGCTTCTGGTGTCAAAAAATCTCTTGAAGCCACTAAAACCTCTATCCTTAACGACATCGCTCATCTTGACGAGCATCTCGAAGGGGTAGATACGATGCTCGAAGACCGTAAAATGAAGGCGGAAGCAACACATGCACTCATTGAGGCTATTCAAGCGGACGCGAAGATGCTTTTGACGCAGGTTGAGACCAACCAGAAGGCTATCAACGAAGTTAAGATGATGCTTGAGGATGCCAACAAGGGTATACACGAGGAACTTTCCACATCCAAGCGTGCTTTGGTGTTCTTGACTACAGTCGCAGCTGGCATCGGTTGGTTCGCTCTAAGTACCATCGGTGGACGCAGCGGCGAGTAATCCCAACGCATCACCTGTTAGGCAGGGAAGGTGTTATAGGCACCTCCCTGCTTTTTTTATACGGTTTCCTACCGTTTGTGATGGGGTTTGAACCCCACCAACGCTTTCGGTAAAAGGTCCTGGGTATATGTCATCAAATACTGCTAAATACCCGCAACCTCCCTTCACTCAGGCGATTGAACTTTATGGCGATAGAGCTGGAAGTAAAGGGACTTTTAAATTTGCCGGCTTCGCGTGGATACAGCGCACGAAGGTCATACTCGTCCAAGGGGACGCGCATAGCCTAAATAGTGCCGCTGAATGGCGATGTTTACTACGCCTAACCGCACTCGCGCATCGCCTCAAAAAGCCTATCCTTTTGTGGGATCTGCCTGTCACGCATATTGCACCGATACAACGTAGAACTTCATTAGCCTGTGCGCAAACTGTTCAGAAAACCGAATTGGAACTGCTAAGACTGCCATACCCTATCATTACCATTTTTGATGAAGTTGATAATGTTGATCATACCGCTCCTGAACTGATATGGAATGATGGGATTGTACTTGTCGCATCACCGGACGCACAATTTTCTGAACAGAAAAAGATCAAAATAGCACAGCACCCTATGGACATCGCGCCCACAATCTTGGAACTTCTGTGTCAAGCAGAGGCGGTTCCCGCCACAGAATTGATCAAAAACCGGCGAGAATCCTTACATTTCCTCGTGAAAAGTTAACCTACTCTACAATGAGGAGACGTTTCAATGTTTGAAGCGAAATTAAAACCCCGCCTTGAGACAATCCTGTCTGCTATTGCCAATAAAATGGTAGCACTCGGTATTACTGCGAATATGGTAACGCTTTTCGGATTCTTCGTGAACCTCATCGCGACCTTTTACTTCGCAACTGGGCACCTCATTACGGGTGGGATTCTTATTCTGTTTGGTGGAAGTTTTGATATGATAGACGGAGCCGTTGCGCGTGCCCAAAGGAATTTACGAGCATCTGGGGCACTCTTGGATTCTGTTATCGATCGCTACTCGGAAGGTTTTCTCTTCCTCGGAGCACTTATCTATTTTTACAGTTTGGAGAGCCTGCTGGGGATAATTTTAGCGTTTGGGGCATGGTTCGGTTCGATACTCGTCAGTTATGTGAGAGCAAGAGCCGAGGGACTCCAAGTTACCTGTAAGGTGGGACTCATGCAACGACCCGAACGCATCATCTTACTCGGGACTGGTACACTGATCCAAGGGGTGCTCTGGTACAAATTTCCGATTATCCAAAGCACTGGAATGATTCTGCTCTGTACACTCGGTATCCTTACGCTCACCTCACATATTACTGCCGTTTACCGTTTGATTTTCTCCTATCACGAATTGGAACGCTAACCTAGCCCGAGAAGCGATATAATATCTAAATTAAAGGGCTTTAGCACAAGGTTCGTCGCGAAGACAAGCACAGTTACAACGAGAACCACTTTAATCCATTTATCACCCGCTTTTACTGCCCAGTGACTGCCGAGCCAGGCACCAGTAGCGGTTCCAGTGGCTAAAGTGATCCCTAAAACCCAATTGACTTGTCCTTGACTAATAAAGATGCCAAGGGCAATAATAGTGTAGAAGAAGATGATGAACACTTTTAGCGAATTCGTGATAACCAAGTCACTGTTGTCAAGAATGCGCAATGCAGCGATAATTAGCAACCCAACTCCCGCTTGAATGAACCCGCCGTAAATCCCCACAAAAAAAAGAGCAATGCCGGTGATAACTTTGTGGTTTGTGCCACCCGGGTTAATCCTACTTTGTAACCATTCTGTTGGATTGAAAAGTGCTAAAAACAGCATACTCACCATGACCACCGCAAGAATCGGCTCAAAGACTTTATCACTCGTACGGGTTGCAAGGATTACCCCAAGCGTTGCACCTACAAGTGCAGGTAGCGTAAGCGCAATCGCATAACGAAAGTTTGAGACCCCTTTACGCCGAAAACCCAAGATCGCACTGAAGTTTTGGCAAAGGATCGCGACTCTATTCGTTCCATTGGCAACTGCTGTCACGTTGGTTACACCTTGTGTTATGGTAGTTAAGCCCGGTAGATTCAGGAGAAATATGAGGGTAGGCAAGGTGATCAGTGAACCACCAAAGGCGACTGTGTTTAGGAATCCGGCAAAAGAACCGACTCCGAAAAGCAGGACAATATACAGAAGATCAAGACCAAATATTTCAAACCCCATCCGAATTCCTTCCTTCCCGTAACATTCGGCGTGAAGTCTTACGACCATGAGGACGGTTTGTACGTCTCTGTTTAATTTTCGCAATCCCAATTAAAAAAACGGCGACAAGGTTGCCTGAAACAATGGCACTACCGAGCCCCGTAATTGCCATAAAACCGCTGACCTGAAGAATACCGTCTCCAAACGGACAGTGCCAGTGTAGGCTGAAAATAGCCACAGCAGGAATCAATAAAACCGAGGACAAAACCTATCCCTGCAGCAATGCCAGCGACATTCTGAATTTTTTTTAACGCTGGCAGTTGAACTTCAAACATCTGTACCCTTCTTTTCTATCGTTTTCGCTAAGTAAGCCCTAAGTATTTATCCCTGCCTTGCACGAGTGCCTCTATTTTCCGGTCTACCACGGAGCGTTGAAGCATCCAAAACCCACAATCCGGATGGACCCAGCCAATCCGTCCTGCGCCCAATGCTTTTTCAGCTTTTTCTATGCTGGATGCTACGTCATCAGGTGTCTCAATCGGATTAACCTTTACATCAATCACACCAATACCGAGTACAATATCTGACGTAACTGCCTTAAGTGTCTCAAGATCAGCATCAGGACGGTGTTGCAGCTCTAAAACGAGATGATCGCATCGGAGCGTATTCAAGAAGTCAATTAGAGCTTTCCAGTTGCCTTTTTGGATAACCTGGCCCCCGTAGTTGCCGAAGCAGAAATGGACCGCCTTCTCTCCCTCAAACGCGTCAAGGACAATGTTAATAGCCTCGGCAGCGCGGGGCGCGTCTTGCGGGTTCCCCGGTATATTTGCTTCGTCAATTTGGAGACAGGTACAATCGAGTTCTTGCACCTGTGCCGCTAAAACTGTCGCTAAGGCAATAAGGAGTGCGTCAAAGTCGCCGTAGTGTTTATCCAATAACGTCCGTGCGAGCATATAGGGGCTTGTTACCGTAAATTTTATATTTTTACCAGCAGTGTCCACGGCACGCTCGCAATCGGAAACGAGATTTAACGAGCCTTCCTCTAACGGTCCCTCAACAACTCCGGCAGGTTTCGCCCGAAAAGACATCGTTTGCATCTGCCGAAACTCATGCCATTCCTGTCTCCCTACTTCTGCCCTTATACCCGAAAGGGGGCGGATGAAATAGTCAATCATTCCGTTGGTATCTGGGTGGTTCGGATCGAAACGATAAAGTTCACCGTCTGTCGGCAGATCAATACCACGTTGCCGCTGAATATCCACGACAACCCGTGTTGCATCAAGAAGGGCCTGTTCCGTCGGCATTGACAGAAGCCACGTCGGTACGGGATAAGAACCGACAGTTGTGGTTAAGATTTCTGGTTTGTTTGATAGATGTTTCACCCGCACGGTACCTCAGTTGTTCATCAACTCAAAGGATTCAAGTTCAAAAACGGGTCGACTGTCAAATCACCTCGAGTCTGCGATTGTGTAAATTTGACGATACCGACATCCGGTGCAATCCACTTTTTCACGACAGTGACATCAAGTGGGAAATCTTGGTTTCCAATATCGAAACCCCATCGAAATGATTCCTGAACCTGAAAGACATGTTCAAAAGTTCCGGCTGGTACTGTCAATGTCTCTTCCGAAATCACCTCAAATTCGTCAAGTCCACCGCCAATCGGGAAAAGTTCCGGCACTAATTTAGCCTGAAAATTGGTATCCCATTTTTCACCCGGAATAAGCGGAAATTGGTATAGCGGGAGGAACGGCTCGAACAGAATTGTGTCTCCTGTCCCGGATGTGGTATTCTGCGCGTGCTGCACAACACCTGAAACCTCGCCTTTTTCGTCAAGGCGCGGTCCAAGGTAAGAATAGTTCACAATGTTCTCCAAACCCGCATCCGTACTGGATTTCTCAAGCACAAAACTCTCGATGGTCTTTCCACCTGCCTGTTGGATCTGAATGGTATCTATGATTTCAAACGTAATTTCACTACCGTTTTCATCGCGATAGTGCCAGGTGTTCCCTACAGCCAATGGATAATAATTACCGGGCCGGATCCGCCACACTTGGATATCCAGTGTGCTGGTTGTGGTGTTTTCGCCGTCGCTGACTGTAACCTCGATCTGATACTTCCGTTCGGTTTCGGGGGCACGCCAGAGCGCACCTGAGGTATTTTCTGTTAGTTCGCCACCTGTAACTGACCAAGTATATGACAAGACATCATTCTCAAGGTCACCCGCTACCAAGCGGATTGCCACCTCCGTCCCCGGGGCAACTATATCTGATTCTGCTTCAAAGGTTAAAATGCGTGGCGCGAGATTTGAGTTGCGCGGTTCGTCAACACCGCAGCCTAATCCAATCCCTATGAGTAGAAACCAAAGGATTTTCCAGGCATCGGTCATTTTTTCGACTTTCATGATATTTCCTCCACATACATGAGCCATTTCTCCAGAAAATATCTTATAAATTTCGGCAGAAGTGCCACCAGGAAATATCCTCGGTTAGACGATTGATACCTTCGTCCTTACGCTTTTTATCCATCAAGAAGTTTACCACGTAAGACCTCACGAGATTGGGTCGCGCCATTTCCTGTCACATTGTAGGCGAAGGTGTTCATCAACCGATCGTTTGCCGAATTATTCGGTGCAGAGCCGTGGATAATCAGCGCGTTGAAAAAGACACCGTCTCCTGGTTCCATTTCGAGAGCCACAGCATCTTCGCGCTCTTGGTAGTGACCAGGTAAAAATACGCCAAAGGTCTGGTGTTTTCTTTCGTGTTCTTGCAAGCCCCAATTGTGGCTTCCCGGAACAAACTGGATGCACCCGTTCTCAAGGTTCGCCTCGTTGATAGCCAACTGACAATTGATCATGACAGGTTTGTTGTTATCATTTTTCCAATAGGCGTAATCCTGGTGCCACGGGATCGCTGTTCCATCACCACCCGCTTTCGGGAGCAATTTACTGTGATATAGGGAAATGTTGTCACCCATCATTGCTTCCAATATATCTAATACATCATCGGAGCGAAGCAGACGATTGAGTGTCGGACTCACCAACTCACTATGCATTAACTGCTTGATACGCGGCGGATGATCGTCTGAATCGTAGACTTCCCACGAAATTCCAATCCCATCAGTAGGCTGTTCTGCCATACGATTGTGTATATCTTCGGTTTCTTCCTGAATTCTCGCAATATCTTCTGAAGAGACAAGCCCTTTTTTCAAGAGATAGCCGTTTGTCTTATAAAACTGTTGTTCTTCGTTCGTAAATCCCATACGATTTCTCCTTAACCCATTTAGGGTAATCACTAATACCAAATTAACTTGATTAGAAGTCTTTTGATCAAGTCAGCATTGCGAGGCACAGGGACCTCGCGCTACAAATGGGGTTAATTTGGTATAAATGGTGTGGATCTCTCCTCCTAAATGAAATTTGCATTTAAAAGTATACATCAAGGTTCCAGAAAAATCAAGGGATTTCCGTTTTAATTGTGCACTTGAACGGACACTGATAGAAAAAAGTTTACTTCCATCGCAAACGCTGCTAAAATATGAGTAGTTAAAATAGATGCGAATCCCGTGCCACAGGTGCTGCCGCGCTTAAACGCTTAAAAGAGTGGACGTAAGTCCTGAGCACACGCCACCAAAATGGAGATAAACTGATATGGACTATACACTCGAAAATTGCCAAAAACTTGTAGACGACTGGATCCACACCATCGGAATTCGGTATTTCTCAGAATTAACCAATACCGCCATCCTCATGGAAGAAGTGGGAGAGTTAGCACGGATTATGGCGCGTCAATATGGCGAACAAAGCTTCAAGGAAAACGAGAAAGATTTAGACCTTGGTGAGGAAATGGCGGATATCCTGTTTGTGCTTATCTGTCTTGCGAATCAAACAGGAGTTGAACTTGAAGATGCATTCAAAAGAAACTTGGAGAAAAAGACACGCCGAGATAAGGAACGCCACAGCGGAAACCCGAAACTTCAGAAAAACTGAGTGTCGGGTGCCTAACCGCTGAGGGAGATTAACAATGATGTTTCAGAAAAACCACACATTTTGGCTGTTAAGCCTACTTTTTCTCATCACCGGATGCACGATTTTCTCGAAAAATTCATCCCCTCCACCAATAGTTGACCCATTGGTTGAGCGCAATCGTCAGTGGCAGGAGCAGGTTGAGACAGGCAATGATGAACTAAAACAGGGGGATCTGCGCGCAGCACTCGTCGCTTACGAAGCCGCTATCGCAATCCGACCCGATGCCAGTGCAGTGCAGCACAAAATAGCGGAAATATACCTCCGACTTGAGGAATACGAAAACGCAAGGAAGGCATTTGTTGCGTTTTTGGCACTTGAACCGAACAATATCACGGCTCTAAACTATGCTGGATACATTTCTGAAAAATTAATCGACTATGCCGCCGCTGCAGGATACTATGAACGAGTCCTCGGTGTTTCAGTAGACAACCTCTATGCCTTGAACCATCTCGGTTTAGCCTACAAACAGCTTGAACGTTATGATGAAGCGGCGGAGGTCCTTCACAAAGCGTTATCGGTTGATCCGAAATGTGAACGTCCTGAAAGTGAAAATTTGCACAATTACTTGGGATTAATCTATCTGGAACAAGGCACACTCGGCGAGGCAATTGCCGAATTACGGGAATCTATTCGGTTGTTTCCGAAGGATACTTGGGCAGGAGAACAACTCGCTGCACTCTATGAAGATCAACAGCGTTACTTTGAGGCACAGCTGCAATACCAACGAGTTTTGGAAATTGATCCGGACAATCTCCTCGCCTTAACACGACTCCAAGCACTCGCGCAACTAAATCTTGGTTCGGTCCATGTCACCGATGTACCGCCTGTCACACTCCTGAATCCGGACGTTGAGCACATTATCGCAAACGCTCCAGATGCGAGCGACTATCCTGACGCTGACACGTTGGTGCTATTCAACCATTTCAGCCACGACGTTTTACCGACCGGACAGTCGCGTTACACAACACATCAAGTCGTTAAAATCTTCACCGAAAGAGGCATCCAGAGATACGGGGACATTGCGATACCTTACCAACCTGCGGCGCAAAATATCGGTGTGAACATCGCAAGAACAATCGCAGTGGACGGCACAGTCCTACAACCACCAAATGAGGCGTTTAACGACGTAACGCCGCCCGGATTATTGTCTCAAAACCTCTACTCCGACGCTATGTGGAAGGTTATCTCTATGGTTGGTCTCGCGCCGGGAGTCTGTATCGAGTATCAGGTAACGCTTGAAGATAAAGTACCAGGCGGCGAGACATGGATTACAGGAGGATACAATTTTCAAGCAACAGAGGCGACACTGGAAACCAGTTTTGTCCTTCAGATGCCGGAATCGTGGCCCATTCAATGGCAAGTTGCTAACGACCCACGTCCACAGGATCCCGATATATTACACACAGAAAATGATACCGTCATCTATATTTGGAAGTACGGCGAGACACCTGCGCTGACATTAGAAGGAGGCATGCCGCACGTTAACGACATCGTGCCACGCTTGCGCTATTCCTCGATTAAAGATTGGGACAGCGTCTACACATGGTATAAAGATCTCGCGAAAGGAAGATATACCCCGGATGCCGACATTGCGGCAAAGGTCCAGCAGCTAATCGATAATCTGATGACAGAAGATGCTAAGATACGCGCTATCTATCATTTTGTTGCTACAAATATCCGATACGTCGGTATTGAACTCGGGCAGAGTGCTTACCAACCCTCACCCGCCACCGAGGTTTTTCAAATGCAATACGGGGATTGCAAAGATAAAACCACACTTCTGATTTCAATGCTCGATTTGGCGGGTATCAAAGCCTATCCTGTCTTGCTGAGTGTCGCACCATACGAACGGGTTGATACAACACTACCATCGCTCAGCCAGTTTAACCACATGGTTACCGCAATTCCTACCAGTCCAGATACTTATATATGGTTGGATCCTACATCTACAACCTGTAGTTATGGCGATATCCCGTATAATACGCAAGGACGCACAGGGTTTCTTATCTCCGATACACACGGCGAGTTTGTGGAGACACCTGTTTACCCACCAGAATCCAATCGGCTTGTAAGCACAACAGAATTGACGTTAGACAACGACGGTAGTGTACAAGGCACTCTCTACATCCAAACAAACGGACAGTATAACCTGAATACCCGATGGGCATACCAACAGATACATCCTAATGCCCTGAAAACCACCTTAGCCACTGAACTCAGCCATCAATTTCCGGGCATCCAGGTAACGTGGTCCGACATCTCCGACCTTAACGATCTAAACGTGCCGGTGACAATCAATCTCGGTTTTCATGTTGAGAATTACGGGACGTGGGTGGGAAACGATGTGCTATTACCCTTACCGATTGATGAGTTCGCGGACTACGCTGAAACCTTTGCTAACGAACAACGCACCTATTCATTGGATTTAGGCTACCCAATGCAAATTGAAAAGGCAATCCGCATCCAGATTCCAGACGGATGGGCAGCTACACTGCCGAAGGACATTCACCACATTATAGAGAATGCGGAACTTACTCGGCAGTACAAACAGGTTGGGAATGTTATCACTTATCAACTCGTTTTTACGCTTAAAAATCGGATATTTCCAGCGGCTGCGTATTCAGCAGCAAGATCACTTTTTACGGCTCTTGCGAGCGAAGATGGAAGTCATGTGTTGTTAAAGACTGGTGACGATAATCACATGTCGCGAAAATGATGGCTGTTCGGCTTACGAAGTTACTCTTTGACATACTTCCAACCGTCAATCAAAACAGGAAGTCCGCGAATGAGACACATAGCGACAGTCACAGCAGAGAGTATTACGCCTGCTAATTCCAAACCGACGACTAATTCCGGATGGATGCCAGAATTCTTGAAAGCAATAACACCGCCAAGATAGATGAAAGCGACTGCTTTCGCAATGCCATAGATACTACGGCTTATTCGTGAACTGGTAAGGGCACGGGTCCATTTGGAAGACATCATAGAGTTCTCGCCGAAAGCAGTCTTGCCTTGTGCAAAGGCGGCACTCCGCAAACCATCTGTAAAAAAGCCACGTGCAATCACGATCACTGGGATCCAGAACGGAATCAACCCAACGACGGCGAAGTAAACCCAGAAGACGCATTCGACAATTCGGTCGCCGACGATGTCAAACAATGCCCCGAAAGCGGAAGTCTGATTGAGTTTGCGAGCAACATAACCATCAACCGCGTCAAGAAACAGGATCAAACCGATCAGTGCAACAAGCAAAATGTCTAAGTAGATGTGATGTCCAAAAAGGGAAATCACAACAAAGACGAGAATCAGGCGGAAAAGCGTAATTAAATTCGCAATCATGTTTTTACTCCTTTGCCGGATGGGATCTCCTTGCGTCATTTCTTTTTAGGTTTAGGGTCTATCTTTTAATAGTAGCATACTGGTTCGCCAAAAACAACATCAATTTTCAAACAGAAGAGGTGCTTATTCTATGAACGAAAACAGAAAACCCAATATCGTCCTCATTTTGAATGACGACATGGGCTTTTCGGACTTAGGCTGCTACGGCGGCGAAGTCCACACTCCGAATCTTGACCGGCTCGCCGCGGGTGGGCTGCGGTTTACGCAATTTTACAATACTGCACGCTGCTGCCCATCCCGTGCCTCCATGCTCACTGGGCTAAACCCCCACCAGACTGGAGTAGGGCACATGATGAGCGACGATGGGCTTGAGGGCTATCGTGGGGACCTCAATGACCGCTGTATCACTATTGCCGATGCCGTTCGATCAGAAGGCTACGGCGCGTATATGAGCGGCAAATGGCACATTTCTCGCCACACCGGTCCCGATGGGCCCAAACACAGCTGGCCCTGCCAACGCGGGTTTGACGAGTACTACGGTATTATCACGGGTGCCGCGAACTTCTGGAAACCAAATACTCTGACACGCAATAATACCCGTATTCAGCACGATGAACTTCCCTGAAGGCTATTTCTTCACAGATGCTGTCAGTGATGAAGCATCGACGTATATCCAAAATCATACTGAAAAGACACCAGAACGTCCGTTTTTCACTTATGTCGCTTACACGGCACCACATTGGCCCCTGCACGCGCACGAAGAAGACATCGCACGCTACAATGGACGTTTTGCCGCTGGGTGGGACGAACTCCGAGAAGAACGGCTCTCACGGATGCGGGAGATGAAGATTTTAGATGAGGCTTGGCAGCTCACAGCACGAGATCCCTCCCAACCTCCTTGGAGCGAGGCACAATACAAAGAGTGGAACCAACGCCGCATGGAGGTGCTACGCAGCGCAAATCACCCGGATGGATGCAGGCATTGGACGCATTATTAACACGTTGGAAGAGACTGGGCAGCTCGACAACACGCTCATCCTGTTTTTAGCCGATAATGGCGGTTGCGCGGAAGAACTCGGCGGTCCCCCCGCAATACGCGACAAAGGTTCACTCATCAGCACCGATACTACTTCTGATGGGAAACCCGTCTATCGTGGGAATGACCCAAGCATTATGCCAGGTCCCGAAACCACTTATCAGAGTTACGGCGTTCCGTGGGCAAACTTGTCCAATACACCATTTCGTGAATACAAGCATTGGGTGCACGAAGGTGGTATCTCTACCCCCGTTGATCGCGCATTGGCCAGATGCCATAAAGTCCGCAGGCGAATTACGTCATCAACCCGGGCAACTACCAGACATCATGGCAACATGCCTTGAGGTTTCGGGTGCAACTTACCCTGAAGAACACGACGGACTGTTTAACACGAGGGCGATTTTGCCGTTAGAGGGAACAAGTTTAGTGCCGGTTTTTGATGGGAAAGATAACGGTAAAGAGGTGCTTTGTTGGGAACACGAAGGCAATTGCGCAGTCCGTCAAGATAACTGGAAACTGGTCTGTCGGTTCCCCGGCGATTGGGAACTCTACGATCTGGCAGCAGAACGGACAGAAATTAACGATCTCGCTGCTAAGCATCCACAAAAACTCGAAGAACTCACCGGGCTTTACCGAGACTGGGCGGATCGCTGTCTTATCTACCCCTGGGATAAACTCCAAGAACACCGCAGACAGCGTCGCCACGAACGCTAAAAATTGTGTTGTTTGTTCGAGCAGGTATGGGACCATAAGCGTCAATTTAGGGATTTTTGGCAGCATTTTGGGAACTATGGATATAAACATGCCGCCCTTATAGGGCTGAGGCTTTGTTTGCAACTGCTTCTATAAACATGCCGTCCCTACGGGACTAAAGAGGGTGTTGAAAATACAAAGTTTTTGGCTAAGTTCCGGTGCGGTTGGGAAACCGCACCTACCGGGCGAGGGCATTCAGCGCGTAAATTATTCTTATAGTAAAACCCACAATTAACTTTACATTGGCGAGGTTAGGAATGCAGATCGCAAATGTAAAGCAAAGACAAATTTTGCCGCGTGTGGGCAAAATTTGGGTGCGTACACCGCAAAACCTCGCCAGCGAGCGAGTGTATTCGCGGAATTGTTGCTCTTTAAAGTGTAAACATATTTTCGGGTTTTACTATAAATTGACACCTATGGTTCGAGCAGGTATGGGACCTGCCCGAACCACACTCGGCTGTTCAGGTGGGCTCTGTGCCCACCTGTCCCTGTAAACTAACTACACGCCAACATCTTCAAACAGACAGGTGTCGGCACCTCTGCTACGTCCCCTGTCGCATTCAACTCGCCAGTTTCAGTGTCAATAGCGAACGTAACAACTGTATCCGTTTGTTGGTTGGCTGCAAATAGGAACGTACCCTCCGGATTCAGTCCAAAGTTACGAGGTGCCTGTCCTTGTGTAGATTCAAAGCCGATGGGACTCAGCATCCCCGTTTCTGCATCAATCGCGCAAATTGCAATGCTATCATGTCCACGGTTCGACCCGTACAGGAATTTTCCAGAAGGGTGGACGTGGATATCGGCGCAATGACTGGTGCCATCGAAATCATCAGGGAGTGTGGAAATTGTCTGGAATTCGGTGAGTGTTCCCGCTTTCGCATCGTACCGAAAAGCGGTGAAGGTAGAATCTATCTCGTTAATCACATAAGCGTACTTTCCATTCGGATGGAAGTCAAAGTGCCGAGGTCCCGCACCGGGCTGCACGCGTGCCCAGGGTTGCGTGTTAGGTGTGAGCGTTCCGTTTTTCGCATCCAACTCGTAAGTGAGCACTTTATCAAGTCCGAGATCGGGTGAAAAAGCGTAGCGATTGCCCGGATCAATCATAATTGAGTGTGCGTGAGGTTCCATCTGCCGTTGTGGGTTGACACTGGATCCCTGATGCTGCACGAAATCGGAGGCTTCACCGAGTCTACCATCCGACCCTATTGGGAAAGCAGTAACGCTGCCACCGCCGTAATTCGCCACGAGCAGACATTTACCGGTCGAATCCACGCTCAGATGACACGGGGCACCACCACCGGTTGCGCGTTGGTTGAGATAACTAATCTCTCCTGTCTCTTTATGAATGTAAAATGCCGTAACCGCGCCGCTGGCTTTGCCCTCAAACTCACTAAGCTCGTTGACAGCGAAGAGATACTGTCCACTCGGGTGTATCTCCAAAAACGATGGGTTTTCAACGCCTGTTATTTTGCTGCTATATTCCAATGCACCCGTTGCACCATCTAAACGGTAGACGTAAATCCCTTCGCTGTTTCCGTGTGTGTAGGTGCCGACGTAAACGAAATAGTCTTGGCTGTTCTGTTGTGCCATTATTGGTAGTCTCCTTATGAAACTGTGAAATGAATCGCTTTCTCTTCACTTTCACGATAGCCGATGCGGATCGCTTTTGCGCGCACGGTGGTTTCGCCTTCCGGTAGACGCAGCGGGTCGGTATACAACCGCCAATGTGCATCATCTCCGTGCTCTGTTGTGTAGGCAATAGATGCACCCTGTGTGGAGCAGTGAAGTTGTAAAACAAGAGGAGCCGCCCACTCACCATCTTCGTGTGCCACCTCTGTACCGGGTTTTTCGGCGTTAATCGGAATGAAAATTGGAGCTGCCGTTTGCTGGTTGCGTGCCATCTGGATACCACGTGGCAACCATTGCTCTTCGGGTATATCCCCATATCGCCGAATTCGGATTGCCACTGTGCCAGCGCACCACGCATCCGTTGCAGTACATCGTGATGTCCAGCGTCTTCTGCCAAATTGTTGAGCTCGTACCTATCGTTTTCGGTATCGTAGAGTTCTTCAGCCGGCGCGCTGAAACGTGAACAGAACGCCTGATCTCCCTCCAATTCGCACCTGCTGAAGTACAACGCCACATCTCCTGCATAATCGGCGGTGCCGATCGATACGGATCCAGATGCAGATACGGCTTTCGGGTATAATAATTCTGATGTACTTTATTACCGCTTATCACGCACAGCGCGCACCATATCGTAAGATTCATCGTACCGAGTCGTCCGCGTGTCTGCAAGATATAGTCCGTCGTTCTACTGTCTCCGCGAGGCACGCGTGCTCCTGTAGATGTTCAGGTGCTTGCACACCACAGAGTGATAGCACCGTTGGACCAAGATCAATCAAACTTACCAATTGTGCGCTGGTACTACCCGGGCTCAACGTGCCCACCAGCGGACAATCAACGGTATGCGGATGCCAGCATCATAGGGCCACCGTTTTCCGCGCGGGAGTCCTTCACCGTGGTCACTCCAGAGAATGACGATGGTATTCTCAGCAAGCCCGTCTTCTTCGAGTTGATCTAATAACTCACCGACGCGCGCATCGGCAGTCGCAAGGTTATCGTATTGGCGCGCCAACGCCTGCCGCGCTTTCGGTGTATCCGGTAGGTAAGGCGGTAACTGCACATCATCGGGGTTCGTGGTCGTCGTCAATGGACGATCTTCCCGTTCCCACATACCGCTTTCATGCGTAACAGGCGGGTTGAAAACCGAAAAGAAGGGTTGTCCTGCATCGCGGTTTCGCCAATGTGCGGTGTTGTTACATTCATCCCATGCCGTGATTGGCGGCGTAAACTGATAATCGGTTTTGCTGTTGGTCGTGCAGTAATAGCCTGCGCCTCTGAGGTATTCCGTGAAGGTCTTGACATAAGGCGGCGGTACAGCGGAATACGGTGTCGGCATGTCAGGTGTGTTTTGGTTCGTGTGCGCTGTTCGCATGTGGTGCGTACCGATGGAGGTCTGGTACATACCGGTAATGACTGCAGAACGGCTCGGGGCACAGACCCCGGCAGTCGAGAACGCATTCGGAAACCGACACCGCCTGCGGCGAGCCGGTCAATATTCGGCGTACGGCGCGAGCATATCTCCATAACAACCGAAACGCGGTGTTGTATCCTCTAACGAGATCCAAAGGATGTTTGGACGGTCTGATGTGTTCATTACAACTCCCTATTTTGATAACGATTGTACCCCAAACGACGGTTTAAGTCAATAGGGTTGCAAAGAACTGTGGTGAGTTATAGGAGCGGTAATCCACGAAGACAGCAAGTTCTTGTTATTGGAACGAGTTCCATTCCATCCGAAATTGAGGTCACAGAATTGAGAATCTTTACGAGTTCCAACATCCTTCTGTATACGCCTGACGATCAAATAGCTTCTGGCGGAACGGTGTTGCGCACGCTATCCATTCCTCAGGGATCTCCTGCGTGTAACGATGCGGCGGTCCCGCCTCCTTGAAGATTTGTTGTCAATGTGGACAAATACGATCGTAGGGCCTGCGTGAGTGAATCTTCTGCTTCGCTTCACTCCATGGCAGATGCGCGCGTCAATGTAGACCATGCTACACTGGTGGTAAGTCAAGCCGTTTCTCTCTCCATCTTGCGTCCAGGCTTCGTTGTCTATGTCACCTGCAAGCATCCGTGTCCGGGGTCCAGCTCTCTCGTCGGTGCTACCTTATGGCTACCGGAGGCAGATTGAGGTCCGATCGCCCACGTGTGAAGCACGTTCGGTAGTACAGGATCTGGATTTCTTTCTGTAGTTTGTAGTAGTCATCTCGCTCTGCGAGGTGCTGAGTAGGGTTCTCATGCTTCAATGGTGATGCGTCTGATGGAACGGGATGGACGATGCCGCGCGGGTGCTATGTTGAGTGCGGCGTG
>CASHTH010000554.1:0-11381 GCA_030341885.1 Geodia barretti
TTGCCACAGTAGAAATGGCGGCGGTGGCTCTGGTTCTGTGTGTGTATCTTCTCTCAGTAGCCAGTCAAGGAGTGGTAGGAGACAAGGTGTACACTGTGGTGGCAAACCAGTCGGCCAGTAGCTGTCTCAGTGACAACAAGACAGAGTGCAGTCTCATGTACTATGCTGCTCACCCAGACCAGTATTTCAGAGAAGACAACACCACCTTCCACTTCCTGCCTGGACAACATGAACTGGTGGACTCAACTCTTGTTCTGATGGCCAACATATCAAACCTCGCTCTCTATGGAACTGATGTACATGAAGTTACAGTTGTGTGCAGTGGAGAAGATTCAGGAGGATTCTCATTTTACAACGTTACCAACCTCACTCTGAAAAATCTAGGCTTGTGGAATTGTTCCAAACGACATCGTTGGTTGTATGACTCAGTAGCAGTATATATTCAGCAAACAGTCGATGTTAAAATGAACCGCATCAATATTCAGAACACACCTGGTCTCGGTCTCTCATTGAAAAATCTTTATGGTAATATTTCCATCAACAACATTACAGTTGACTACAGCCATAACACAAAAATGTCCAAAGGCATCAATTTTGTATACTACTGTTCATATCCCTATGAGAATTCACTTTTGGTAAACAACGTGAAGATTTCAGACTCTTTCTTCAGGCATGGGATTAATAATTTTGACAGCGTGGCACCAAGTAGTGGAATCACAGTTGGATTATTGTGTTCTGCAAATGTTAGCATAGTTTTTGACAATGTAGTTGTTTCGGGAAATCAAGGTAAAAATGGAGGCAATGTTTTTATAGAGTTCACAGGTTGGTCTACCCTTTGGAGTATCTCAGTCTCCTTTCTTAATAGTAAGATACTCAATGGTACTGCTAATTCTGGAGGTGGTATCTGTGTATTCGCAATAGCTGGTGGTGTAAACTCCGGCCATAGCACTTTAAGAAGCTCAACTACTATTTTGAATGTTGAGAATACACATTTTGAGGGCAACACAGCATACCACAATGGAGGAGCAGTGTATTTGAGACTAACACAAAATTCCCAAAGAGATATCGGAAGAATTGTGTTCAAAAACAACTGCACGTTCAAGCGAAACCAGCTTGTGTACCATTCTCATTTACATGGGGGGATAGCTGTGTGCATTTTAACATTTCTTCTGCCTAGTTACGACAATCACGGTACAATATTCTTTGAGATAGAATTCAGCAACTGCAAATTCCTGGAGAATTCTGTGGCACAGCACAGTGCAGCTGTACCACGAACTGGAGCTCTCTATGCTGAGTGTGCTTCAAGCATCACCTTGAGAAACTGCACGTTTATTAACAATACCTGCTCTGGTATTGTCGGGATTTATAGTAATTTCCTTTTACATGGAGAGAACGAGGTCAGCGGAAACAGTGCATATAAAGGTGGTGGATTGTTTTTCTGTTCCTTTTCGATGATGCACCTTCACAATGGTACAGTCTTGAATATTGTTAACAACCATGCTACACTGAGTGGAGGTGGGATATACGTCGACGGAGAGTGTTCTCCAGCTGTGGAGTTTTGCCTCTTTCAGGTGGACAATGTAACGGCTGACAACGCTACCCTCCAGCAAACACAAGTCCGTCTCATCAACAACACTGCTGTTTCTGGGAGCGCCCTTTATGGGGGCCTGATAGACTGGTGTATTCTGTATGTTAAACGTGGTCAGAAATTCAGCACTTCATACCCAGCCAAAATCTTTAACAACACCTTCCACATCACAACAGCCAAGCATGACCTATCTGCAATATCATCTAACCCAATATATGTAAGGTTCTGTGAGTTAAATTCATCTACCACTAAACTTGATCTTATCAACTGCCCCCTCAGCACTAATGTGGTTGTTAAACCAGGGCAGACATTCAGTCTCTCTGCTGTCATTATGGGTCAACACTACGGCCTAGTCCCTGGGGTAGTAGTTGCATACTGTGTCAATGAAAGCTTTAGTATTGCCCCAAGAGAATACAGCCAGTATATCGATGCAAGGAACACATCTCATAGAAACTTGACCTACAGTGTTTTTACAAAGGAGAAAGTACACAATCTATCATTAAGATTGGTTGCTGAAGATTATTATTTTGGGTTCCCAACTTTTCAGTACCAACCCTCTTACATAAACATCACTGTTGAAGAATGTCCACTTGGATTTATTGAAGATGATGACAGGTGCTCGTGTTTTGCTCATATTCAATGCAACATCACAAAACAGACAGTTTTCCGATCGAATCCTCAATGGATTGGCTACAAAAATGGATGCTGTAGCACAAACACAACTACATCTATCATTTCACATTCATTCTGTCCACTGGGATATTGCTTCGATAAAAGTGTGTATATTCATGCAACTGTCAACCACTTTTACCAAGACGTACAATGTGCTAAACACCGAACTGGTCTTCTCTGTGGGAAGTGCAAACAGAACTGCAGTTTGGGGTTTGGGTCTTCTCAGTGTCTGGCTGGTTGCAGTACACCTCACAGGTATGTCCGGTACCTCAGAGTCATTGGACTGACGGCAGTGTGTGCTGTGGCCGGAATCTTGCTGGTAGTTCTGCTGACTCTGCTCAACCTCACTGTGGCTGAAGGAACACTCAATGGACTCATCTTCTATGCCAACATTGTACAAGTCAACCAGGACCTGTTCTTCCCTTCTGACACTTACGCTAGACCCTGGACTGCCTTCATTGCATGGCTGAATCTGGACTTTGGAGTCACAGTGTGTTTCTATGATGGCATGGATGCCTACGTGAAGACTTGGCTACAGTTCATTTTCCCTCTATACATTTGGATCTTCAGTGGAGGAATAGTCTACTTCAGCAGGAAATCTAGAAGGATCTCAAAACTTGCTGGAAAGAATTCTGTAAAGGTTTTAGCCACACTTTTCCTCCTCTCATTCGGCAAACTGATACGCACCATTATCGCTGTTGGATTTTTCACTAACGTCAAGTCACATGATGGGAAAGTCAACATCTCAGTGTGGTTGCTTGATGCCAATGTCCACTATCTTCATGGAAAGCACATTACACTGTTTGTGGTGGCATGTTTGGCTGGAGGTGTGGCTCTCCTCTATGCCCTCATCCTTACCTTCATTCAGTGCCTGAGAAGAGCTCCCAACAGCAGAATGTGTGGGTGGATCCAGAGACTCAAACCTCTACTGGATGCCTACACTGGTCCCTACAAGAACAAGTACCACTTCTGGACTGGGTTCCTACTGCTTGTGAGAATTGCTCTCTTCACTTCCTTTGCTGTAAATTTTGAAAACAATCCTATACTGAACTTTACACTGATCATAACTGTTTCTACTCTGCTTATAATTGGCACCCAAAAAGGCATCTACCGAAACAAATTGATTGGTTTGCTGGAGAGCTCCATGTATGCCAACCTAATCATTTTTTCTGCATTCACAATGCTGTCAATGAAGTCAAGTGATGGTCACAAAACTATTGTCGTGTGTGTGTTTGGTGGATGGGCTTTCCTGACACTAGTGGGCATCATCCTCTATCATGGCTACAAGAACTGGCTTAAAGACTCTCTTCTATTGGGCCACTTGCAAGTGTGGTTCTATGCAACGTTGAGGGGCGGTGGTGATCCTAACAGAGCAGTCATACGACCACTGATCATTGGTAGTCAAGTTGAATCACAAGAAAGTGATAGTCAATCTGAGACTGAGGAGAAACTTAGTAACCAAGCCACCCCACACCTTCGGGAGTCTCTCATTTGGAGCATAAACAACTAACACTGCACTTTGCATGATCATAAATACTTTTACATTGTTTGCAAGCATACATGTGTTATTTTCACTTTCGGAGTAACTGTTTATGCCCAAATATCATTCCAAAAGATAAACACCATTAACATGATCTTACAGGTAGTTTGCCACAGTAGAAATGGCGGTGGTGGCTCTGGTTCTGTGTGTGTATCTTCTCTCAGTAGCCAGTCAAGGAGTGGTAGGAGACAAGGTGTACACTGTGGTGGCAAACCAGTCAGCCAGTAGCTGTCTCAGTGACAACAAGACAGAGTGTAGTCTCATGTACTATGCTGCTCACCCAGACCAGTATTTCAGAGAAGACAACACCACCTTCCACTTCCTGCCTGGACAACATGAACTGGTGGACTCAACTCTTGTTCTGATGGCCAACATATCAAACCTCGCTCTCTATGGAACTGATGTACATGAAGTTACAGTTGTGTGCAGTGGAGAAGATTCAGGAGGATTCTCATTTTACAACGTTACCAACCTCACTCTGAAAAATCTAGGCTTGTGGAATTGTTCCAAACGACATCTTCTCTTGTACGACTCAGTAGCAGTGTATATTCAGCAAACAGTCGATGTTAAAATGAACCACATCAATATTCAGAACACACCTGGTCTCGGTCTCTCATTGAAAAATCTTTATGGTAATATTTCCATCAACAACATTACAGTTGACTACAGCCATAACACAAAAATGTCCAAAGGCATCAATTTTGTATACTACTGTTCATATCCCTATGAGAATTCACTTTTGGTAAACAGCGTGAAGATTTCAGACTCTTTCTTCAGGCATGGGATTAATAATTTTGACAGCGTGGCACCAAGTAGTGGAATCACAGTTGGATTATTGTGTTCTGCAAATGTTAGCATAGTTTTTGACAATGTAGTTGTTTCGGGAAATCAAGGTAAAAATGGAGGCAATGTTTTTATAGAGTTCACAGGTTGGTCTACCCTTTGGAGTATCTCAGTCTCCTTTCTTAATAGTAAGATACTCAATGGTACTGCTAATTCTGGAGGTGGTATCTGTGTATTTGCAATAGCTGGTGGTGTAAACTCCGGCCATAGCACTTTAAGAAGCTCAACTACTATTTTGAATGTTGAGAATACACATTTTGAGGGCAACACAGCATACCACAATGGAGGAGCAGTATATTTGAGACTAACACAAAATTCCCAAAGAGATATCGGAAGAATTGTGTTCAAAAACAACTGCACGTTCAAGCGAAACCAGCTTGTGTACCATTCTCATTTACATGGGGGGATAGCTGTGTGCATTTTAACATTTCTTCTGCCTAGTTACGACAATCACGGTACAATATTCTTTGAGATAGAATTCAGCAACTGCAAATTCCTGGAGAATTCTGTGGCACAGCACAGTGCAGCTGTACCACGAACTGGAGCTCTCTATGCTGAGTGTGCTTCAAGCATCACCTTGAGAAACTGCACGTTTATTAACAATACCTGCTCTGGTATTGTCGGGATTTATAGTAATTTCCTTTTACATGGAGAGAACAAGGTCAGCGGAAACAGTGCATATAAAGGTGGTGGATTGTTTTTCTGTTCCTTTTCGATGATGCACCTTCACAATGGTACAGTCTTGAATATTGTTAACAACCATGCTACACTGAGTGGAGGTGGGATATACGTCGACGGAGAGTGTTCTCCAGCTGTGGAGTTTTGCCTCTTTCAGGTGGACAATGTAACGGCTGACAACGCTACCCTCCAGCAAACACAAGTCCGTCTCATCAACAACACTGCTGTTTCTGGGAGCGCCCTTTATGGGGGCCTGATAGACTGGTGTATTCTGTATGTTAAACGTGGTCAGAAATTCAGCACTTCATACCCAGCCAAAATCTTTAACAACACCTTCCACATCACAACAGCCAAGCATGACCTATCTGCAATATCATCTAACCCAATATATGTAAGGTTCTGTGAGTTAAATTCATCTACCACTAAACTTGATCTTATCAACTGCCCCCTCAGCACTAATGTGGTTGTTAAACCAGGGCAGACATTCAGTCTCTCTGCTGTCATTATGGGTCAACACTACGGCCTAGTCCCTGGGGTAGTAGTTGCATACTGTGTCAATGAAAGCTTTAGTATTGCCCCAAGAGAATACAGCCAGTATATCAATGCAAGGAACACATCTCATAGAAACTTGACCTACAGTGTTTTTACAAAGGAGAAAGTACACAATCTATCATTAAGATTGGTTGCTGAAGATTATTATTTTGGGTTCCCAACTTTTCAGTACCAACCCTCTTACATAAACATCACTGTTGAAGAATGTCCACTTGGATTTATTGAAGATGATGACAGGTGCTCGTGTTTTGCTCATATTCCATGCAACATCACAAAACAGACAGTTTTCCGATCGAATCCTCAATGGATTGGCTACAAAAATGGATGCTGTAGCACAAACACAACTACATCTATCATTTCACATTCATTCTGTCCACTGGCATATTGCTTCGATAAAAGTGTGTATATTCATGCAACTGTCAACCACTTTTACCAAGACGTACAATGTGCTAAACACAGAACTGGTCTTCTCTGTGGGAAGTGCAAACAGAACTACAGTTTGGGGTTTGGGTCTTCTCAGTGTCTGGCTGGTTGCAGTACACCTCACAGGTATGTCCGGTACCTCAGAGTCGTTGGACTGACGGCAGTGTGTGCTGTGGCCGGAATCTTGCTGGTGGTTCTGCTGACTCTGCTCAACCTCACTGTAGCTGAAGGAACACTCAATGGACTCATCTTCTATGCCAACATTGTACAAGTCAACCAGGACCTGTTCTTCCCTTCTGACACTTACGCTAGACCCTGGACTGCCTTCATTGCATGGCTGAATCTGGACTTTGGAGTCACAGTGTGTTTCTATGATGGCATGGATGCCTACGTGAAGACTTGGCTACAGTTCATTTTCCCTCTATACATTTGGATCTTCAGTGGAGGAATAGTCTACTTCAGCAGGAAATCTAGAAGGATCTCAAAACTTGCTGGAAAGAATTCTGTAAAGGTTTTAGCCACACTTTTCCTCCTCTCATTCGGCAAACTGATACGCACCATTATCGCTGTTGGATTTTTCACTAACGTCAAGTCACATGATGGGAAAGTCAACATCTCAGTGTGGTTGCTTGATGCCAATGTCCACTATCTTCATGGAAAGCACATTACACTGTTTGTGGTGGCATGTTTGGCTGGAGGTGTGGCTCTCCTCTATGCCCTCATCCTTACCTTCATTCAGTGCCTGAGAAGAGCTCCCAACAGCAGAATGTGTGGGTGGATCCAGAGACTCAAACCTCTACTGGATGCCTACACTGGTCCCTACAAGAACAAGTACCACTTCTGGACTGGGTTCCTACTGCTTGTGAGAATTGCTCTCTTCACTTCCTTTGCTGTAAATTTTGAAAACAATCCTATACTGAACTTTACACTGATCATAACTGTTTCTACTCTGCTTATAATTGGCACCCAAAAAGGCATCTACCGAAACAAATTGATTGGTTTGCTGGAGAGCTCCATGTATGCCAACCTAATCATTTTTTCTGCATTCACAATGCTGTCAATGAAGTCAAGTGATGGTCACAAAACTATTGTCGTGTGTGTGTTTGGTGGATGGGCTTTCCTGACACTAGTGGGCATCATCCTCTATCATGGCTACAAGAACTGGCTTAAAGACTCTCTTCTATTGGGCCACTTGCAAGTGTGGTTCTATGCAACGTTGAGGGGCGGTGGTGATCCTAACAGAGCAGTCATACGACCACTGATCATTGGTAGTCAAGTTGAATCACAAGAAAGTGATAGTCAATCTGAGACTGAGGAGAAACTTAGTAACCAAGCCACCCCACACCTTCGGGAGTCTCTCATTTGGAGCATAAACAACTAACACTGCACTTTGCATGATCATAAATACTTTTACATTGTTTGCAAGCATACATGTGTTATTTTCACTTTCGGAGTAACTGTTTATGCCCAAATATCATTCCAAAAGATAAACACCATTAACATGATCTTACAGGTAGTTTGCCACAGTAGAAATGGCGGTGGTGGCTCTGGTTCTGTGTGTGTATCTTCTCTCAGTAGCCAGTCAAGGAGTGGTAGGATACAAGGTGTACACTGTGGTGGCAAACCAGTCGGCCAGTAGCTGTCTCAGTGACAACAAGACAGAGTGCAGTCTCATGTACTATGCTGCTCACCCAGACCAGTATTTCAGAGAAGACAACACCACCTTCCACTTCCTGCCTGGACAACATGAACTGGTGGACTCAACTCTTGTTCTGATGGCCAACATATCAAACCTCGCTCTCTATGGAACTGATGTACATGAAGTTACAGTTGTGTGCAGTGGAGAAGATTCAGGAGGATTCTCATTTTACAACGTTACCAACCTCACTCTGAAAAATCTAGGCTTGTGGAATTGTTCCAAACGACATCTTCTCTTGTACGACTCAGTAGCAGTGTATATTCAGCAAACAGTCGATGTTAAAATGAACCACATCAATATTCAGAACACACCTGGTCTCGGTCTCTCATTGAAAAATCTTTATGGTAATATTTCCATCAACAACATTACAGTTGACTACAAGCCATAACACAAAAATGTCCAAAGGCATCAATTTTGTATACTACGTTCATATCCCTATGAGAATTCACTTTTGGTAAACAGCGTGAAGATTTCAGACTCTTTCTCAGGCATGGGATTAATAATTTTGACAGCGTGGCACCAAGTAGTGGAATCACAGTTGGATTATTGTGTTCTGCAAATGTTAGCATAGTTTTTGACAATGTAGTTGTTTCGGGAAATCAAGGTAAAATGGAGGCAATGTTTTATAGAGTTCACAGGTTGGTCTACCCTTTGGAGTATCTCAGTCTCCTTTCTTAATAGTAGATACTCAATGGTACTGCTAATTCTGGAGGTGGTATCTGTGTATTCGCAATAGCTGGTGGTGTAAAACTCCGGCCATAGCACTTTAAGAAGCTCAACTACTATTTTGAATGTTGAATACACATTTTGAGGGCACACAGCATACCACAATGGAGGAGCAGTGTATTGAGTACTAACACAAAATTCCAAGAGATATCGGAAGAATTGTGTTCAAAAACAACTGCACTTTCAGCGAAACCAGCTGTGTACCATTCTCATTTACATGGGGGGATAGCTGTGTACATTGTAACATTTCTTCTGCCTAGTTACGACAATCACGGTACAATATTCTTTGAGATAGAATTCAGCAACTGCAAATTCCTGGAGAATCTGTGGCACAGCACAGTACACCTGTACCACCGAACTGGAGCTCTCTATGCTGAGTGTGCTCAAGCATCACCTTGAAAACTGCACGTTATTAACATACCTGCTCTGGTATTGTCGTGATTTATAGTAATTTCCTTTACATGTAGAGAACGAGGTCAGCGGAAACAGTGCATATAAAGGTGGTGGATTGTTTTTCTGTTCCTTTTCGATTATGCACCTTCACAATGTACAGTCTTGAATATGTTAACAACCATGCTACACTGAGTGGCAGGTGGGATATACGTCGACGGATGAGTGTTTCTCCACTTTGGAGTTTTTGGCTCTTTCAGGTGGACAATGTACACGGCTGACACGCTACCCTCCAGCAAACACAAGTCCGTCTCATCAACACACTGCGTTTCTGGGAGCGCCCTTTATGGGGCCTGAGATAGACTGTGTATGCTGTATGTTAACGTGTCAAAATTCAGCACTTCATACCCAGCGCAAAATCTTACACAACACCTCCACATCACAACAGCCAAGCATGACCTAGCTGCAATAGCCTCTAACCCAATATATGTAAGGTTCTGTGAGTTAAATTCATCTACCACTAACTTTGATCTTCTCAACTGCCCCTCAGCACTAAGTGGTTGTGAAACCAGGGCAGACATTCAGTCTCTGTCTGCTGTCATTATGGTCACACTACGACACTGCGCCTAGTCCCTGGGGTAGTAGTTGCCTACTGTGTCATGAAAGCTTAGTATTGCCCCAAGAGAATACAGCCAGTATATCGATGCAAGGATCCCATCTCATAGAAACTTCACCTACTGTTTTTACACAAGGAGAAAGCACACAATCTATCATTAAGTATTGGTTGCTGAAGATTATTATTTTGGGTTCCCGAACCTTTCAGTCCATCCCTCTTACATAAACCTCACTGTTGAGTAAATGTCCACTTGGATATTGAGATGATGACAGGTGCTCGCGTGTTTTGCTCATATTCCATGTCAACATCACAAAACAGACAGTTTTTTCCTCCGATCGCATCCCATCAATGGATTGGCTACCAAAATGGTAGCTGTAGCAGCTAACACACTACATCTATCATTTTCCATTCATTCTGTCCACTGGCATATTGGCTCTTCGTATAAAGTGTGTATATTCATGCACTGTCAACCAGCTTTTACCAAGACGTACAATGTGCTAACACCGAACCGGTCTTCTCTGTGGAAGTGCAAACAGAACTTGCCAGTTGGGGGTTTGGTCTTCTCAGTTGTCGGGCTGGTTGCAAAGTACAACCTCACAGGTTATGTCCGGTACCCTCAGAGTCCGTGGACTGACGGCAGTGTGTGCTGTGCCGGATCTTGCTGTGTTTCTGCTGACGCTGCTCAATCAAACCTCACTGTGGCTAGAAGGACCACTCATGACGTCCTCTTCTATGCCAACATTGTACAAGTCACTCAGGACCTGTTCTTTCTTCTGACACCGCTACGTCTAGACCCTGGGACTGCCTTCATTGCATGGCTGATCTGGCCTTTGGAGTCACAGTGTGTTTTTCTATGATGGCATGGATGCCTACGTGAAGACTTGGCTCAGTTCATTTTCCTCTATACATTTGGATCTCAGTGGAGGATAGTCTACTTCAGCAGGAAATCTAGAGATCTCAAAACTTGCTGGAAAGAATTCTGTAAAGGTTTTAGCCACACTTTTCCCTCCTCTCATTCGGCAAACTGATACGCACCATTATCGCTGTTGGATTTTTCACTACGATCAAGTCACATGATGGGAAAGTCAACATCTCAGTGTGTTGCTTGATGCCAATGTCCACTATCTTCATGGAAAGCACATTACACTGTGGTGGCATGTGGCTGGAGGTGTGGCTCTCCTCTATGCCTCATCCTTACCTTCATTCAGTGCCTGAGAGAGCTCCCCACAGCAAATGTGTGGTGGATCCAAGACTCAAACCTCTACTGGATGCCTACACTGGTCCTACAAGAACAAGTACCACTTCTGGACTGGGTTCCTACTGCTTGTGAGAATTGCTCTCTTCACTTCCTTTGCTGTAAATTTTGAAAACAATCTACACTGAACTTTACGCTGATCATAACTGTTTCTACTCTGCTTATAATTGGTACCCAAAAAGGCATCTACCGAACAAATTGATTGGTTTGCTGGAGAGCTCCATGTGCCAACCTAATCCTTTTTTCTGCATTCTCAATGCTCTCAATGAAGTCAAGTGATGGTCACAAAACTATTGTCGTGTGTGTGTTTGGTGGATGGGCTTTCCTGACACTAGTGGGCATCATCCCTCTATCATGGCTACAAGAACTGGCTTAAAGACTCTCTTGTATTGGGCCACT
>CASHTH010000555.1:0-27417 GCA_030341885.1 Geodia barretti
TACACATTGTCCTAGATGGGATGTGGAGGAGAAGTAGGATAGTAGTAGAACTAGTTGCCGCACTGGATGTGGCGTCGCCGTTATAGATACGGTATGGCGATAGTTAAGGCACGTAGAGAATGTACGCGAAGGTCATGGTGTGGGGGTAGGGGGGCGTCGACGCTGAGACGGTAAGCTAGGGGTGCCTAGGCCCAAACAGTATAACGTGGTTGACATCCCCTCGCAGAAGTCCTTACGGAACTGGGCGCAGCCAAATGACATGCTTCAGTTTCGTCCGCAGGCATTGTCGAACACTCGCTGTCTAGTGAACAGTGACTAGAAGTTCTTGAGTCGCTGTATCTGGCCTGCAGTTGGCAGATCTTGCTGCTGATACTATGCGATCCTATATGAAGCCGGCTATGAGTACGACTACTCAGCAGTAGCCGTGCAGATAGTGTATTTGCGGTATCTAAATGTTTTTAGGGCACTACATGCTGTGTATTGCGCTAGGGAGTTTCATGGTCAAACTAGGCATAGGTTTTGCTGGGCAGAGCAACAGCAACTAGATGATCGTGTGGGCCTATAACATAGTCGAGCTAAGTGCGCATATCTAGGCAAACTACCAGCTAGACATAGTTTCGCTAGGAACTAAAGGCATCTAGGCGCAAACTCGCATAGCAGAGCATATAAGGATGCTACTAGCGGATGCAGCCTGCGTCTATAGTGCTGTGTATTAAATGCGTCGTAGTGGCAAAGAATAACGTCTCATAACTGACACCAGAGTACAAACGGTTAGGACGAAGGCCTATAATAGACATTCACACCAAAGCTCGAGATGCTTGAGCTACCATCGTTTAGTTCCTTAATTCGCTCTTTTCTCGAAACTTTTCATCTGCATATAGTGTGTAAGAATGCTGGCGATATTTTTTAGGGTGACTTTGAAACACATATGCTTCCTTGGCCCAAAGAACATACACGGAGCAATGGTCACTGAGCTGTAGGTAATTTGACTCATACAGACCAGTGCTTTCTAAGGCACACCCAGCCCGTGGTAACCAGGCAGTATATATGGAAGGTGGATGAAAGGGAGTGTTGTGGTGCTATGGTCTGGCAATAGCGGAGCTCATGGTAGTTGAATACGTGGCAGAGGCGAATCACCAACCCTGTGCAAGACGCGTCAGCGCGAAAAGATGTGTTAGGTTTGATTCACCTCCCACCCCAACCCCCCCCCCCCACCCACCAGCGGCAGAGCAGCGTGCGTGGCGCCGGGCCGCTTCGCGGACCTGGCCCTAACTGTGTGCGGAGACAGGAAGAAAAGAGTTGAAAAATTCCTATGAAGAGTTATGAAGAACAGTCATGTCCTACATATATAGTACCCTATGTAGGTTCGCTCATTAATTTTATAGCTTTGAACTGGAACTATACGTGGACAGTGGAGTATGGGTGTACTGTTGGATAAAGAGAAGCCTAGACATACATAGTACCAACACAATGTACTAACGGATGAACCACGCCCCTCTTAAAGGGAATGTGGCAGTGTATAAGGGCTAAATTTAGAAATGCACCAAACAATGCAATTAAGTTCCGTTTTTAGTAACATTTCTAAATTTAGCCCTTATATACTGCCACATTCCCTTTAAGTTTTGTTGTGTATGTGCCAATTGTGTGGTGTTGACAAAATACCGTTAATTCAACAATTTGACTATAATTATATTCTACCGAAAATCCCTCCAGGCACCTCGATTGGGGACAACACACACTCCGCCCACTATGGGACTCCACCCGGGCGGAGCTCCCGCGATGCCCAGCCCACATGTACCGCCCGTCAACAGCCAGGCCACACCCACTCAGATAGGCACAGGAAAACTCACCGTCAAAGGAAAATTCGATTTCAGATCCGTAAGCTCACTTACCTATACCTACATAGTCTCGTACCCGGCCGCTGCACCCACAAGGGGAGATGAGCGTCTCGTAAATTTTGATGCAAAACCTGGTAAATGGTTTCATGTAGATCTGCAGCCGTAGCCATGTGATCTGTAACCTGGGGAGAAAGAGAGGAAGAAGAAGGAGAGAGGGAGGAGGGAGAGAGGGAGAGGGAGGGAGGAGAACCATTAAACAAGGCTTCAGACTGCAGCTTTGTCAAATGAAATAACGGGAGAAGTATGGTAGGAAGAATAAAGAAGGAGAAAGAAAAACACAGGGCACTGGAGGAGGGAGGAGGTTTAAAACAGAGATGGGAGAGGGAGGAGAGAGGGAGTGAGCTGAGGAGGATTGGTCTCATACCCAGCCGCTCCACCCACAAGAGGAGAAGGAGCGTCTGGTAGCTTTTGGCGCAAAATCTAGTCCTAATGACGTCATATCCGTTGTATCCGAACCGCTCGTCTAGTATGTGATGCATACGTTGCCCCGCCTACCAAAGTCCACGGACTAAGGATGCACATGACAATCTGTAATCTGATTGGAGATCTCATTTTAAAGATGAGGACCAAGAAATGTGTTTCCCGCGTGATGAGTGGGTGAGGTCTGAGCATGGGACTAATGCGCGTGATGTTGGTCAGCCGTTCTGCAATCTGATTGGTTTCGAGATCTATGACCATGCAAGAAATGTGTCAATAGTTACCAGACCCCTTCCCCCATGTGATGAGTGGGTGGGGTCTGGGTACAAGACTACAGATCAGAAACAACTCTTACTTTTGGCCCTCAACTGTCTTGGCTGGAGGCAATCTGATATAGGCCACACCCATAAGCACCTCCCTCTGCCACATGCCGTGATTTTGAACGAATGCAATGTGCGATAGGTGCTGCCACGCCCATTTTTGCATTTAAATGACTGAAGGGTTTCGAGTAATCTGATTGTAGATCTCGTTTTCGAGGACTGAGAAATGTGTGGATAGTTACCAGACCCCACGAGCAAGAAACGAAGGCCTCGCTGTCCACGTGTTACACAATTCAGAAATTTACTAGTGGAAATGTTGAACATTGTTGGCGAGCGGGAGCGACCCAACTTGGGATTTGCCCGCGATGTTCGGGCTGCATAACGTGCTGCAGTGCACAGCTTTCCTTTTGTGAAGCAAGACAGATGTACCTGTCGCATGCGTATTGTACATTGGCAGAACGTTGAGCAGGTGAGCAGAACGGTACTTACCTTATGCTTTCAAGTCGTGGTCAACCAGGCAGCTGGCATGCAGCAGTATCAGCACGAGCAATGCTAGCTTATTTGCAAGTTGCACCTTCGAAACAGGGAAGAGGTACAGCCTCGGTCAGTCACCGAAGGTTGCAGAGCATGCCGTCGAATGGAGGAGAGTTCTCTCGCTGGCTAGATGGATCGGCGCATATCACGAGGCAGCCTGTGTGAAATCCGAAATGATTAAAAGAAGCACGTAACACACAACGTACAGACGGACGATAAATATATCTAGAAAAATCCGCTCCAACGAACGACTATTATCTATATACTGTCTCTTTGCGAATTAAGTCATCTCATAGGTCAGGATACTTTTTTGGCCATCACTCTCACAAATTCCGGATGCCAGACTAATCAGGACATTCTTAACTTAATTTAAATAACCGCCTCAAATCAACGAGAAATTTTTGAAATTTATGCACACGAAATCCATTTGATGGAATTTGCTGATTATACAGACATTCGATGGAATATAGCAATGATCATTAATCCTGATACAAATGCAAGTAGTGGGGTAATGTTAAAGTGGGAGCGAGCTAACACAGTTATTATAACAACCAACCCGACTGTTTTACCTCCACTCAACTGCCACCCATAGTCTAATGAAAAGCACTAAAGTGCAAACCCTCGGCGCACTAGAAACACGCGCATGTAATACTCCATAATTATGCGCGTGTAGGTCGGAACCGGTAATTGATGGAGTGGGCTACACTATCGTGGTCTCTCGCTAGATCTTGTAGAGAGGGGGGCAGTGGTTAGCTAGACTAGTAGATGGCAGTTTAGGCAGACAGAATGCAAACAGGCAGTATGCCAGTTTAATTGGTAACCGGTGTTGTTGTGCACAACCACTTTGTCCCTACTGCCTAATACACCTACGAACGAACAACAGTTGTTCTCATTATTTTATCTGCTGATGTGCTACGTGTGCATGTCAATGTGTGGGCAGAGTGGGTTGCCGAATTGTACTTGTGCCACATATTTTGAATTCCACTCGCCCCGTTGCCAGGACGACCCGGAGGACCTTCACTTCAGGAAGGGGGACGTGATGTGGGTGTTGCGCAAGGACGAGGACGAGTGGTGGTTTGCACGGCACAGTGATGGTAGAGAGGGATCTATACCAGTTCCTTATGTAACAGTGGTGAGTTTGGGGAAATTGGGGGGGAGGAGGGAGGGAGGGAGGGAGGGAGGAAATAGGGAGGGAGAGAGGAGGAGATAGGTAGGGGGAGGGAGAGAGGGAGGGAGGGAGGAGAGAGAGTGATGGTAGTATATACTCCATAAAAGGAAGAAAAAACCTCTCATACTTTGAGGTCCCAAACGTTCACTTTTCTATAATTTTTTTAACATCTGAAGATAGGGCCACCTCCCTAAAAGACAATCATTGCCTTGTCCCAACTTGTTCACTATATAGTCAGCGTGAGTTTGGGTGAGTGTGGAAATGAGGAGGGGAGACAAGGTAAACCAGTATGTCCACTTCAGGAGGAGCAGAATCCACAGGTTTTTTCTGCAGCTGTAGTTGCATGTTGGCATCAAATCAGTATTGTAGGGGTCTAGGGGGCAGTTTGCGATAGGAAGGAGGGGAACATGATGCAGCATGTTAATAGTAATACTCTTCTGGCAGGTGGATGATCAGATTCAACAGCAGTCATTTTTTGCCAGAGCTACAATGGACAGAGAATGTCCATATGACCCCACGGCACTCTCCTTTAAAGTGAGCCTCTCCCTCTCCTCTTCCTTCCCTCCTCTCCCTCTCCTCTTCCTTTCCCCCTCTCCCCCTCCTCTTCCTCTCCCTTCCTCTCCTCTTCCTTTCCCCCTCTCCCCCTCCTCTTCCTCTCCTCTTCCTTTCCCCCCTCTACTCGTCCATCTCCTATCCCTCCTTCCCTCTCCTGCTGTCCTTTCCCCCTCTCCCCCTCCTCTTCCTCTCCTCTTCCTTTCCCCCTCTCCCTCTACTCTTCCTTTCCTCTTCCTTTCCCCCTCTCCCCCTCCTCTTCCTCTCCTCTTCCTTTCCCCCTCTCCCCCGCCTCTTCCTCCTCCAAATACCAATACCGATGCGTAAAATTGAACTACAGTGGAACCTCCGAACAAGGGACACTATGGGGCAAAAGATTTTGTCCCTTGTGGAGAAGTCGTCCCTATCTCAGAGGTCGAATAATACACTCATGGGTTTGAAACAAGTGTCCTTTGTAGAGAGGTCATCCCTATCTCGGAGGTCGAATAATACACTCATGGGTTTGAAACAAGTGTCCTTTGTAGAGAGGTCGTCCCTATCCCGGAGGTCAAATAATACACTAAAGTATAAGCATGGAGTTAACACAAGTGTCCCTTGTAGAGAGGTCGTCCCTATCTCAGAGGGTCCCTTATCAGAGGTTCCACTGTACTCGCCAAAAATGCATCAATGTGTACTGAGCACTGGGAAATGTTGCATTGACCATGACTGAGATAGACAACAGAGGAGACGGAAAGTGTTCCTGGGAACTACAAACAGTTGTGGGTCCAGACCATCACTCACTCACCAGTGTTTACATACACAGAGTGTTTCCTGGTGCTGCTTTTAACTCTTTATGGCCTTTATGCTGCTTTTAACTCTTTTTGGCCTTTATGCTGCTTTTAACTCTTTATGGCCATTATGCTGCTTTTAACTCTTTATGGCCCAATGCTGCTTCTAACTCTTTATGGCCTTTATGCTGCTTCTAACTCTTTATGGCCTTTATGCTGCTTTTAACTCTTTATGGCCATTATGCTGCTTTTAACTCTTTATGGCCCTATGCTGCTTCTAACTCTTTATGGCCATTATGCTGCTTTTAACTCTTTATGGCCCTATGCTGCTTCTAACTCTTTATGGCCTTTATGCTGCTTTTAACTCTTTATGGCCTTTATGCTGCTTTTAACTCTTTATGGCCTTTATGCTGCTTTTAACTCTTTATGGCCTTTATGAGATGCTAACTTCATATGTACATAAGATGTTTGCAGATGTACAGTGGAACCTCCAAACAAGGGACACTATGGGACCAACAATTTTGTCCCTTGTAGAGAGGTCGTCCCTATCTCGGAGGTCAATTAATATGCTAAAGTATTAGCATGGGATTGAAGCAAGTGTCCTTTGTAGAGAGGTCATCCCTTATCGGAGGTTCCACTGTATACATTATAGTAAACAAAATGCTTACTTCATACATATGTAAGATATTTCGCTGACTTAATAATTATTACTTTTGGAACCAGAGAGGTTAGATAGAAAAATATGAAGAACTCAGGTTTTGCAAACAGCTTAGTTCCGTACACTAATCTAGTGCTGCAAAAAATGCTGATTCCCTTAGACTATCCATCATCTAGGATTCTCCCTCATTTTTCACTTCCGTCCCTTCTACCTACACACCTCTACCCCTATCTCATTCTCCACTTTCTTCACTTCTCTCTCTCTTCTCTCCCTCCCTCCCTCTCTCTCTCTCCTGCAGGCTGGGGACATGATAAAAGTCACAAGGCAAAACGAGAACGGAATGTGGGAAGGAGAAATAAACAACAGAAGAGGACATTTTCCCTTCAAACTCGTTGAAGTTGTAGATAGTGCTAATCATCAGTGACCTTTGACCCCAGACCCCGCCCACTTTGAGGCCCGAGTTCAATACAGTTCATACATGTACTTTGTCATTTTTGCACCTCAGCCACCCTCTCTCTTGTTCTGTACATACACATACACAAGTATTGCACACCACACCTTTTTTATGAGTGAGCAGCCTACACCGTAACAATAGCCGTTTGCTTTTCGCTAACTGTTGTATATATGTACTGCAATCACGTGTGCCATATTTTTTGTGAAGTGTATATATTATCTATTGTACCGTACTGACGTGTAATATACAGTGATAATAGTTGGTGAAATTGGGGCGTAGATACACTATAATAGTTATGTGTATATAGTATGCAGTTGAGTGTGTGCATGACGATCGAGGGAGGAGAAGGGGATAGACATCCTCTTGTCCCATTGTTAATGTGTGCGAATTGAAAAAGGAAAAAGATGAGAGAGGTAGAGGTATATAACATGAGCTAAAATTATTCCTCTGTTGTAAATTGAAACGGGGAGGAGGGAGGGCCAAGAACGACGTTTGGACGTCTTTCAAGTCACTCTGCAGTTTCCTCTTGTTCAGGACGGGATCAAAATCCTCCGCTGGCCCTCTGCATCTCTTTTGCCTTGCTGCAGTGATCCTTGTACCAGGCGGCAAACTCGTACCAGTCCTCTCGGCTTGAAAACTCAAACTCTGTGTTCAGCCCATCCGGCTGTACTGACCTCATTCGAGCGATCATTTTTGCCCGTTCCAGGTCTAGTCTGTCGGGGTTTTGAACTGCAACAAGCCTCACATACCTGCATAACACAGTATATAGCTGCATATCCAGTATAGAACTTCTTATACTACAATGGAACCTCCAAACAAGGGACACTATGGAAAAGGGGATAGGCATCATTTTGGACCTTTTAGAGAGGTCGTCCCTATCTCGGAGGTCGAATACTACACTAAAGTATTAGCATGGGGTTAAAACAAGTGTGCTTTGTAGAGAGGCCGTCCCTATCTCGGAGGGTCCCTTACTGGAGGTTCCTCTGTGGTTAATTAATGTAAGAGGAATGTGTTGAGCTGCTAATAAGGCACGAGGTGTGGCCAAGTACACATCGATACGCATTCAGATTATTTATACATATTATCCAGTAGTGTACTGTGGGTGCATTACCTGGTTTAGTGTGAAATAATCTGAGGTTTTGGCGGGCTACTTTTCATGGTACTGACTATATAGTACATTGTGACTTGTAAACCCTGGTGGTACATTGCGACTTGTAAACTGACTAGTACATTGTGATTTGTAAACTGACTAGTACATTGTGGCTTGTAAACCCACCAAAGTTTACAAGTCACAATGTACTAGTCAGTTTACAAGTCACAATGTACTAGTCAGTAGTCAGTACCACCAGGGTTTACAAGTCACAATGTACTAGTCAGTAGTCAGTACCACCAGGGTTTACAAGTCACAATGTACTAGTCAGTACCACCAGTCACAATGTACTAGTCAGTAGTCAGTACCATCAGGGTTTACAAGTCACAATGTACTAGTCAGTACCACCAGTCACAATGTACTAGTCAGTAGTCAGTACCACCAGGGTTTACAAGTCACAATGTACTAGTCAGTACCACCAGTCACAATGTACTAGTCAGTACCACCAGTCACAATGTACTAGTCAGTAGTCAGTACCACCAGGGTTAAGTCACAATGTACTATATAGTCAGTATATACCACCACGTACTGTGACTTGTAAACTCACTAGTGTGTGTGTGTGCGCGCGCGCTCATCTCCTCCAACGCATGCGCGCGTGTGTGTATTGTGTGTGTGTACATCTCCGTGGGTCATGTGTATTGTATATATGTATTATTGTGTGTGTGTGTGTGTGTGTGTGTGTGGTGGAGAACCCACCACTGATCCGAGTCAGGACTGTGGTACTTGAGCTGCAGTTCCACGGGGTTCAACTTGCTGTCCGGTCGCTCAAACAGTCGGTGGAACATCTGGATCAATCCTGAGTACACCCACGACAAACAGGAGAAATAAAAATGCAGTAGTGGAGGTGCACCTTTGGCTATGTAATTAAGGAGCCTAGGAAATTTTATAATCAATCCTTCACAATACGGAAAGTAAAGTCAGAAGGGTACTACAGTGCTAACCACTAGGAGAGGTGTATGTGTATAAATATATGACAGTGAGAGAGTATACTGTGCCATAGCATAGTGATTTATTTTGAGGTTTGCCTTTGCTGCCTTGGGTTTTATTGTAGATTCGAACCCCTACCTGCTCAGTTGCCCCGGTAGCTCAGTTGGTAGAGAACTCGCCTAGACTGCAGAGTGCCGTGGGTTTGAATCCCCACCCAGGGCAGCTCTGAGAAAAATTTACTCTCGTCGTGTTGCCTTTGCCTTGAGACTTCGAGGTGCTATAGCACTGAGTGACTGGCCATGTGATACGTGCAGTTCTAGCTTCCTCTCACATATATAGGCTTGCTACCACAGTAATATGAAATTTCAACATTTTATCGTTTGTGTTATTGGCGAGCGAAGCGACCCTCTACTGTAATCTGAATGCAGGATTTACGGTGGACGAAGTACACATACTGTTAAATTGTACATGATTCTAAATACGCACGTATGTAAATAGGCTCGAAATATTAAACTGCTCACTGTGCTTTGCGTTGGTTAAGGAGTTTTTTGTCCCTCTCTCCGCACATAATTATTGCATAAAACGATAGGCAGAGAGACTAAGTATAATATACCTCACTGTATATACCAATGGTGGATCTAGGATTCTGGAAGGGGGGTTCCGCTGTCCAGAACGTTTTCGACTGCGCTCGTGCGTGCGCACGAGGCTGGCGATGCACGCGCGCAAAACGACAAAAAGGGGGGTTCCACGTAACCCAAAGAACCCCCCTGGATCCTCCACTGTATATATACATGCCAATTAAGGGTTGCCTTTTGCTCCCAAAACATACCCCCACATTTTCCTAACACACATTAAAAAGGTTGTGTACACAAACAGCTTTTATGCAAACGGAGGCATTTTGCATAACACCACATCACAGACACTTATCTATACAGTGGAACCTCTGAACACTATGGGCCAACGATTTTGTCTCTTGTAGAGAGGTCGTCCTTATCTCGGAGGTCAAATAATACACTAAGTATTAGCATGGGGTTGAAACAAGTGTCCCTTGTAGAGAGGTCGTCCTTATCTCGGAGGTCAAATAATACACTAGAGTATTAGCATGGGGTTCAAACAAGTGTCCTTTGTAGAGAGGTCGTCCTTATCTCAGAGGGTCCCTTATCGGAGGTTCCACTGTATAGGTGGCACCAATTAGGGTGCAAACCTTTGTAGACGTTGTGGCTTTTCCCCACATATTGGAGGTTGGCTCTGAACCTATGTTTGAAGAGGTAGACTCCAGTGGTCATAGTCAGAAAGACTGGGATCTGGATTACTGCCTTGCGACACAGAACCGCCTCTACTGACGGCTGGAACCAGCCCGATTTGCTTATGAACTCCTGAATGGTGTTGTATTTACCTGGAGAGAGAGAGGGGAATGGAGGGAGGAGGAGAGAGGGAGAGGAGAGAGACAGGGGATGGGAGGAGAGGGAGGGGGAGGGAGGAGAGGGAGGGAGGAGAGGGAGGGAGGGAGAGGAGAGCGAAGAAGAGAGAGTGAAAAACCCAAATTATTCACCTGTCGCCACTTATATTTTGTGAATGTGAAGCAGTGTAGTGCATTACCTTTAGGACCTACAGCGGGACTGAGAGGTAGGGCTGACGCACCAGCAGACCCTGGCAAGAATGCCTGCAACACAACACAACACAACACTTTTCACCACACTAACAGACACAATATAGTCTGTCACACAGGAGGCATTGGAAATGTGGAAACAAAGGGAGTTATTGTGGGCGGATGCAGTGGCGGATCCAGGGGGGTTCCTTGGGTACCATGGAACCCCCCTCTTTGTCGTTTTGTGTGCATGCGTCGGCGGCCTCATGTGTGCGCACCTACGAGCGCAGTCGAAAACGTTCTGGACAGCGGAACCCCCCTTTCAGAATCCTAGATCCGCCACTGGGATGGCATAAGCCAAATGAGGCAGAAAGGTGGTGTAATTATACCCACTTTCACTTGGTCGCCAGAATAACATCTTTTGTTAAACGGGAACAAGCTGGGAGAAAGTCGAATACACTTGTTATTGTGACGACTACAAGTTGGTTCGCTCACATTCATTCGTTATTACCAACCGTACAGCTTCCTGCTTCATTCATGCAAAACGTACCATCTGACAACCCTGGATTGTGTGTCTGACTCATACATTATGGTGGGCCAGCATCATTTTCATATCAAACGCACAATTTACACAATTCTCAAGCAGCACTGGTACATATTATCGCTTGTTCTACCATTGTGTCTCTGACAGAAGAACAGACACCTTTCTGATCTCCACACTAGAAATCACATACGGTAGTGCAATATACCACCAAAGAAAAGGTGTGTCTGTCAGTAACGGAATGCCTCACACCCCAACGCTCATCATGGCTTGAAGTGCCACATCACCTCTTCACTAACCTTGTTGACAAACCAAGCGGCACACTGCTTACGTAAGCGTGGGTATAGCTTAATAGTTTGTTTTGCCTCGAAAACTGCATTGCTGTTTATACATGCAAAGATGCATACATACATACATGTTCCTGTCCGTATGTCAACACACAATAGCCATGGACGTGTATAAATAGATGGTATATATATACCTCAAGGGGTAGGGGTGCAGGGGGTCTGTTGTCAATATTAATTGGGGGCCCCTGTGGTATTTGCTCGCTAGCGAGGGGCAAAACATTTGGCGTAAGGGGTTTCTTGTATGAGGGTGTCTTTTTGGGTGCGGCTTTGCTTGTCATGTGCCGCGACGAGGGGCCATTTGATTGCTGGGGAACTAATTTCTTGGCCCCCGGTTTCGGCTGAAGTGGAGGAGGAGCGAGTTTTTTCCCCCGGGGTTGCGGCTTTGGTGATGGGGGGAGGGGTACGGGGGGCTTGCCGTTAGTCCTAAACCCCGGGGTAAGGCCCCCGGGGGTAACCCTGGCACTCCGGGGGATGTTCTGTCTACCTCCTGCGGGCTGTCGGAATGGCATGGGTGGGGCATGTCGCGGTGGGATGACAGGGGGTGTGGTGTCATTGGTGGGCGGCGTCGACGATGATGTCATTGGTGGAGGAGAGGGTAGGCGGGGTTTGGGCGGAGTGATAGGGTGTGAACTATCGAGTCCCTCTGCTGATGATGTGCGGTGAACATGGGGATGTACTGAAGACCTGTGCATAATAGCAGAGAGTGACATATGCCTTGTCAAATCTCATATTATTTGTTGTCTCAACAATGTAATATAATGCTAGGGTGAAAACCACTTTCGCTGAATTTGCAATTGTACACAGAAGCTTTATACCATGTTACTGAAAGCTTTGAGGAAATGGCATTTATCCTACCAGTCTGCTCAGCGAGACCATATTATGGTGTGAATAATCGAAGCAGACCCATGTTATATATTATACCAAAAGCATTGAGGACTGGAGCTCTAGAGAGCACATACCCCTGCGGTATTGTGTATTAGCACGCGTTCTATGTGACGGGTGTGGCCAAATGATCCCCAATGTTTGTAGCTGCATTTCTAGCCATTGTGTTCAGTGTCGTTGATTCCAAGCACAGAGACACCAGCTTTTTGCCGTTTATGATTGTCTAGCCGCTCTTTAAACTCACTCAGGCGCCTATAACTCAAGATCTGGCGATTTTAGTGCGCCCGGCGACGGACATACAGACTGAAAACGACCCCTTGCGTGCATCACGCGCTGGGCATTTAACCTACAAGACTCTGCATAGAACACATACTATTGGTGTAAATTGCTGTATTTGTAAGAGCGAATCAGACCTTGAAATAGTTTGAGGAGAAAGTCTCCTCTGTCTCTGGTCTGGAGTGACAGACACGAGGTGGCCAGTGGAGGAGGAGGTGTAGGAGGAGGAGGGAGATGGGGGGAGAGGGGGAGGTGGCTTAGACCAAACCTTGGTACCGTCAACCTTTGTAACATAGAGCCATTGTCATACACACTCCACTCTCTATCTTCCCTCTAAACCCATACACCTTTAAGGAGGAACCTGACCACATTATAATCAAACATGCTAGCTATTACAGAGTTCTTCCCTTTCCCCTTTCCCTTTCTTCTTCCCTTTCTTCTTCCCTTATCTTATAGTTCTTCCTTTCCCCCTTCCACCTTCTTATGGTCAAGATAACTTTGATGCTGAGATAAATCATTTGTTGTATTACAGATCTCAGAGTGTCGTGGGTTCGAATCCCACCCAGGGCAGCTCTTCCTTTTTCCTTGGAAAAATAGGTGTAGGTGAGTTGTTTGTTGTGCTTTTTTTGCCTTTCTACCTCGTAGTTGACACACGGAATATACCCGTCAAAGTTGCCGATACTGTCTCGATAAACAGTTCCATCGTGTATCTAGGCCATTACAAACCTTGACGAAGTTGATGGGAATGACTCCTCTCTTCCCGTGGGCGTCCTCTGCCAGGTACCAGAAGATGACGTTGCAAGGCTCCAGGATGGTCAGTCGGTCTCCACGGGAGAACGGGAGGTCGTGAGGATGCTGGGCTGTGTGTGAGGGGGAAGAGATCATCACATGACTGTCACATGATATGAGAGCAGAGCCACATCACATAAATTCATGCTAAAGGGGCACAAAGTTTCCAATGGGGTTGTGCAGGAAGATTGTAGTACTGTTATAACTGTAGGTGTATGGTAGATTGTACTATATATAGTTCTATTTACTGGGAACTTTCAAAGCATAAACCCACCTTTTGTTGGCAAAGGAGAGACAACTCTCACAGATTGCGTGTCCAGCAATACAAACACCTCCACCCACAAAATGCCACTGAGCAAACTTCGTCTAAACCACAAAGTATCCCACTATCATTCCACTGATCCATGCAAATTATTTCACTGAAAAATGGCACAATCAACTGGTGAGAGTTACAGAAAGGAAACGCTAATGCACAAGGAAGCAGTTATCACTCCCACAGTCCTGTGTCTGCCTCTTGGGGAATTTAGTGCAAGATCATAACTATCTTCTACCAGTAAACAACACCCCAACTGGGACTGCACAAAGTCTATGAGGTGTATATCCCACGAGATTTGTAACCGTGCCATATTGGGGACGGGTTGATTCAACAACTATGCTACGTCCGAGCTGTAGCTAGCTAGCTAGCTAGCTACAACTGAGACTAGCTAGACAGAGTGAAACGCAGGGTTGATTGAACAATGCAACGAAGACAAAAAGTCAGACACTGTAAACTGCGTATGATCGCAAATATTCAACACAGGTAGCCACAGCCATAAGCTAGACCAAGTGATTTTTCAGTAAGCCACACGCAGAGCAACAGCTCCCTCCAGGCCGACCAAAATGGCTCACGTTGAAAATCCTGGATAGCAGTGACCTTGGTGTAGGGAGGTAGAGGTCTAGCCTGCTCATCATCCTGTCTCCCTGTGTTGTTCCAGCTCATCATAGTCCCGTCCGAAAGCACAAGTCCACAGCAACGAAGAACTAGCAGTCCAGTCAGTCTACGTCCTGACCCGATTACATATGCGCATGCGCCTACCGTCTTCCTAATGTGTTACGTAAGAGTAGGCGAATCTCATATTTGATTGGTCGATGGGGAGTGACTCTCACGTGAGTTGCGCCTTTTTCAAATATTCGGCGGCGCTGGAGAGTGGGCATCTTTTCGACGAGGAATATCAGTAGAGAGAAAGTGGAGGATTTCTTGCAGAGAGAAGAGCAGTCAAGGGAGCAGTTGGTGAGTTTCACTCTCCCTTGAGCTCTAGTAGCTAGCGATTCGCGTCTGGCTGTAGTGTGCCCGCGTAGCTAGGGAGGTGCAAACATGGGCGGTACACACCATGTTCGCGCGGGTCGTAACTCGCTCCCTGGTGCGACGACTTTGGCTCCCGCCCCTGCTCATGGGGCGGCAAGGCCCGTGTAGGTTTACCACTGTAAGTGGGTGAACCCCTGTGGGTAAAGTTGACTGGTGTTGGAGTAGGTTGCTATACTCAAAGTCTACCCGTTTTTCATTTCACCAGTTGAGGCCCAACTTTTTGGTATTTTACCTTATGTTCCCCCTATATTTTATATCTCCTACAAATCAGCAGTTGTATATAGTATAATATTATGCTTTCTCATAATGATTCACGGCCTGTGCAAAACCCGTGTTGTGATCTCTGTAAAGAACCACATTTCCAAACATGCTTTCACCTCCCTCCCCCCCTCTCTCCCTTCTTTTCTTCCGGCACTTCAACCTTCCCCCTATCTTACTCCTACCTTCCATCTTTCACTCCAACCTTTCTTCTTTCCCCCTATCTCGCTCCAACCTTTCTTCTCTCTCCCTGTATCACAGCAGTAGCCATGTCATCCAAGCACACGGCGACGATCACAGAGCTGAAGGTGGCCTTCAACGAGGCAACCAACAAGACCTACCGCAAGGGGAAGTTTCTAGGAAAGGTTCGTAAATCAAAGGAAAAAGTTTCTTGCATTGTCTGTCTGACCTCATATGGAACGTGTAGCGTTTAGAAAAGTAGTAAGGGTGTGGTATTGTTGGGTCACTATCGGTTTTTGGTTTAATCACAGAAGCTTGAATGGTTGTATGTTGTACTGATTAAAAAGCTGTTCTGAGGGCTAATAGTATCTGGTGTATATACTTTGGTTGTGCAAGAGGGTTGATGGTTATGGTGAACTGCATGTTTTCTATTAGAGGGGTATACGGTATACCCGGTGCTCTATTGTCCTTGTATCACCAACAGGGAGGGTTCGCCCACTGCTACGAACTGATAGACTCAGACACTGGGACCGTCTATGCCGGGAAGATTGTCCCCAAAGCCAGCCTCACCAAGCCACACCAGAGGGACAAGGTGACCTGTCTAGACTCTCTCCTCCTCCCCCTTTTGCCGGGAGGGCGGCCATTTCCACCTTTTGTTCTTCTTTTCTTCTTCCTTCTCAACTTATCCTCAACTTCTTTTTCTTCTTCTTTTTCCTCCTCTATTTTTCTCTGCATCTCTTTATGCTGCCTTTCACACTTGCTTCTTCCACCTCTCTACCAACCAACTACTATAATTATGTTCATGGGTTCCATGTATGTGTAAGAGTTTAGGTGAAGGTTGTGTATATACATGTGTCCTGCTCGGTCTGGTGTCGCGCGAGAATATCGGCAGCTACACTTGGAAGTTGATTATGGCGAAATGCACACTTTATAGGCAAGATACCGGATATGGGAATGCAATAATGAAAAATCACGAATATCAACCAGTCTGAGTCATTGTGATAGTCATTATTACACATACTACATGGACGCAGGACCTTGCCCCTCCTCTTTTTTCACGAATACTTCAACTCATTTTGCCCTCCTTTGGATCAACTTCTAAACTAGAACGGATGCGATGTATTTTTGGCGAGCGAAACAATTTTCCGCGCGTATTTAGAATCAAGTAAACGCTACGGCATGTGCAGTGCCCATTGTAAGTCACAGAATGGAAAATCCTACATTTAGACGACTAGGCGGTCTTCCTTCACTCGCCAATGAGGACCTGATTTTGTACATATGTACATTGTATGCATGTTGTCCACTGTAGATGGCTATGGAGATAGACATCCACCAGACTCTCAGTCATGCCCATGTGGTGGGCTTCCACGGGTTCTTCGAGGACAAGAACCACGTCTACATCCTCCTTGAGCTCTGCAGACGAAGGTTAGTGCAGAGAGAGAGGGGGGAGGAAGGGGAGGGAGGGGGGACTACGGTGGAACCTCTGAATAATGGACACCATGTTAGAATTAACCAGGCATTTTGTCCTTTAATAGAGAGGTTGTCCTCTCTTTGGAGGTATATAGAAAAGTCAACGTTCACGACCTGAAAGTGTGTCCTTTACTAAGCTATTGCGTCCATTATTGGAGGTTTTAATATATGTATGTATACCATATAACTGGTCTCCAGGTCGATGATGGAGCTCCACAAGAGACGAAAGGCTCTCACGGAGCCGGAAGTGAGGTATTTCCTCAGACAGACTCTCCTGGCTCTCCACTACCTTCACACTGACAAGGTTAGTCAGCCGCTCCTCCACCTCTTCCGGGTCGCGGGCTGGTGTGGGGGGTGTGTGTATATACGTGTCAGTTTGAATGTGGGTTGCTGTTCTCTCTCTGTAATGTCACTCTCTTTTTTGGAACTCCTTCTGTCCGTGGAGAATTGTAGGAATACGCCAGAGGGGAAAGAGAAAGAACCATTATCTCTTGCTAGGAGTCAAACTCAGGCGTCTTAACTAGAAGTACAACATGGTAGTATACTTACATACATAGAGGGAAATGTGGAAGACAGCTTTGGTTTGGGAGGAGTTGTAGCTCAGTGCCTGGTGCACTGGACTTCCAGTCACGACACTTGATGTCAGCTCCTGAGATGAGTTGCAGGTTATTTCTATTTCCCTTCTCTCTGTGTTTTCATCTACAGAGTCAGCTAAGAATTTCCCTCGCCACTAACATACGTACGCCTCCCTCTCTCCCCCCCCCCCTCCCTCCCTGCAGAAGGTAATTCACAGGGACATCAAACTCGGGAACCTTTTTCTCAATGACGACTTGGACGTGAAGCTGGGTGACTTTGGTCTGGCCACTCGCGTGGAGACTGAGGGAGAGAGAAAGAGGTGCCACAATACACATAAGATAGAACGGGACAGCATTTTGTTGCTCTATGTTAGGCTCTATTGTATCATAGAGCAGAGCATTATCGAGGAAGAAAACATTCGTGGTTTTTGTGTCCAAAAGTATGTATTTCGTTCGACGTGTACAGGACGCTGTGTGGTACTCCAAACTACATAGCTCCAGAGGTGTTGGGGAAGAAAGGTCACAGCTACGAGGTCGACATTTGGTCTGTTGGATGCGTCATGTGAGTATATATATCTCCCAATTCTGTGTTAACGTGTGTGTGTGTGGGGGAGGGAGGGGGGGGGGATGTGTTTTTGGGTAATGTGTGGGAAATAATTATTATGTTTTTGAGATTTGGCTCTGTGTGAGAGGGATGCTCTGAATTTATCGCCTATTGTATTTTATTTTTTTAAGTAAAGTAAAAACCTCGCGAATTTTAAAAGAGGACCAATTCTTATACATACACATACATACAGTACTACTGTTAGGCTAGGTTCACTATACATTGCATTGCCCTGTCGCGTTGTGCCGCGAAGGATTTTATCCTCGCAACACGGCAATGGAACACGGCACGGCAGGGCAATGTGACATATCGTGATTTTACATAGTCATTTCTAAGAGTGAGAGTGGTTGTTGTCTACATAACCAATAATGATATTCTAGCATGTATCTAACAATAGTCAGTTCAGTCCGTGGTGCCTGTGGTAAAGTAGCACGGAGAGACACCATATTTGAGATGATATTAGGTGTTGCACTATGTTGCACCAGGCTCTACGAGAACTCCCAGGCAAGTGTGAAATACCAGTGGTTGTAAATGAAGTTCTTGTGTTTCCCGCTACGTTCTGCATCGTGCAGAATCCACAGCGAAGAATGCATCCTGCTCATGCAGGGTGCCAGGGCATGCAGCTCTTTTTCTTAAAAGTCCTGGTGTCGCTTGCTTTGCTTATTATGATTTACTAGCACCTTTTGCACATACTTTTTGTTTTGCAGTTTACTTAGCTAGTATAGTATGGGGAGGGAGGCTAGTATAGTTTGGGGAGGGAGGATGGGAGAATTGTACCAGACTGCTAAGGCGGCCATTGCAACTAATGCCACGTTGTCCCAGGAGTCACTCTAGTTGTGGCAAACCTCTTTCAGAGGGGGTTCCAATTTCTCCCCCTGCCCCCCATAAAAATGAACCCCAACTACATGCAGGCTCTGTCATTATGTCCCGACTGCAGGTACACTCTTCTGGTTGGGAAACCGCCGTTTGAGACCCAGAGTCTAAAGGACACCTACCAGAAGATCAAGAGAAACGAGTACCGCATCCCGTCTTACGTCGGACGTGACGCTCGCTCCCTCATCACACGGCTACTCCAATCGGAGCCCACCAACCGGCCGTCCCCTGGTGATATTCTGGAAGACCCGTTTATCACCGGTGGTTACCTGCCCGCCAAACTGCCAAACAGGTTGGGGAAGAGGGATACAGTGGAACCTCTCTAATCCGGACACCAGTGGGACAGAAGAAAGTGTCCATATTAGTGATAGGTTAAATTACACATGTGGCCCTATATTATATGCAAGAATAAGAATATCAATGAACAAACTCTCTCTCTCTCTCTCTGTGCCATGTTGTATTGCAGCTGCCTCACGACGGCTCCTCACTGGAAGAAGACGGCAGTGGTCGCTGGAGGAGGAGGCGGGGTGGCAGGGAGCGGCGGCTCAGCGAGGAGACCGCTGAGTCATGTCAACTCTGGAAGTGGTGGTGTGGGACACACAGCTGGGGTCAAGGAAGGAGCCACCCCCTCACCCATGGACGACTGTACGTGTGTATGAGAAATTCTCTCTCTATCTCTCTCTCTATCTCTCTATCTCTCTTGTTCGGGCTGGTCATTAAATGTTAATTGCGAAATTCGTTTCTTGTGATACTTCTTAACCAACAGTTCACCCTGCTTCCTTCCCCTTTCTCTCTCCCATCTCTCTCCCTCCACAGCACCCTCTGACTGGCACCTGCACTCTCTGCTAGCCCAGCTCACTGCCTGTCTTGATTCCAAACCACCTGACCGACCCTCAGACCAGATCTGTACGTGACCCACACACAACTCATCGATGATTGACGATTCTTCCGTTTCATGTTTTAACAGCAGCTTTGTTGGCCAATGCGCATGCTGAGTGTTCAAGTGTACTGGGAAAAGCCTGGGTCTAGCAGCATTGTACATAATGTATAGTACATAATGTATGTAGCAGCATTGTACATAATGTATAGATCGAGTGCTGTATATTATACAGTTATGTGGTGATAGGTTTTCTGTACATGCAATTTTTCTCTCTTCTTTCCTCGCCTCCTCCCCCCGTGTCCCATGCATACAGTACACACATACACACACACACACTTTACTCTCGTTTTATTTCTCCTCCCCCTAAACCCCCTTTTCACCCAGTGTCCCAGGAGTGTGAAGACCCTGCCAGCCAGCCAATATTCTGGGTCGGTAAATGGGTGGACTACAGCGACAAGTACGGTCTCGGCTACCAGCTGTCTGACTCCAGTGTCGGCGTCCTCTTCAACGACTCCACCAGACTTCTCCTTGGAGCTGATTTCGAGTCAGTCACCATCCTTACATGGCCTCTCACACCCCCTCCCCCCCTCTCACACACCTCCCCCTCTCCACACACACACACACATCCCATCATCGCCACCATCCATACATATGCGTCACACACTCCCATACCCCCTCCCCCCTCTCACACACCTCCCCTCTCCACACACACACATTCAGAGTAAAACCATCCCTATAGCTGTGACAACCTAAAATAGGACTTAGAAAAACAGACAAACTGAACTATAGCACGACAAACCGAAGGCCTACGAAGACAAACTGACAGTATATAGTGCCTACATACAGACTCTGTTACGAGGGAGTGGTCCCGCCCCAGTGGTAGTGAGACACAGGTCGGGGGATTAAAGGGACCGAAACCTGTGACCTACACGATGATCTGCCTAGGAGCTCCCCTGATGACTGGTGCACGACAGACAAAACAAGACAGAGGGAGACAGGGTTCTCTGGTTGTTACGTAGGTTTGTGGATGGGTGGTGGGACTGCCGTGTACAGGCATTCAAAAAGCCAATGCATGTGACCACGGACAAAAGCCTCTCAATCTCTAGCACTCTTTTTCTTCTCTTCCCCCATGCAAACACACACACACTCACTCACTGTCCTAAGGATGCACAAGGTTATCGAGTTAGTCAGCAAATCTTACAAGTGGAGATAAGATGCTCAGAATAGTGATGCCTATAGCTCTCATGGCTGCTAATTCATCGTCTAACCATATTTAGACGAATACCAACATTTTTCCACGTGTTCCTTGGGTTCTATAGTTAGTCTGCTTGACCCCCAGAGCTAGTTAGTGGCATGAAGAGCACTTCATTGTCACACGCGAATTAGCAAGGTTTATGTATCTACGCGTTCATTGTATGTAAGCATTTGTAAGGACACTTACTTCACAAGAATACTATATATGTATGTAGTTCATACACTTTAACATTCCGTGCAACTGACTCATCGTCATGATGTGGGTCTAGTACAAATAGCTGTCAAGTGTTCACCTGTTACGTATACCTATGGCTGGTATGCTATGAACTATAATTTCATGCTTTGATGTTAGTACAATAACCTGTTAAAGCGTCCATGTTAGTAAGGTGTATTTTAAGGGGTTTGATTGATGCGATATAACTTTTCTTGGGGTGTCCTTAGCAGAGAGGTGTACGTATCCTTGTGCCCAATAAAAGTAAAAGTATTCCGCAGTAGTCTAAATACTACAGGCCACCTCCGACCAATGTATTCACTGATTTTTTTCCTTGCAGGTCACTTCAGTTCATCAACAGAGATCTGTCGGAAGAATTCTACACCTTGTCCTCCTACCCAGACGCCCTCTACAAGAAGGTCACTCTCCTCAAGTACTTCCAAAGCTACATGACAGAGCACCTTCTCAAGGCCGGCGGAGCTGCTGGTGAGCTCTCTCTCCCTCCCTCTTCTCTCTCTCTATCTCTCTCTCTCTCTCTCTCTCTCTCTCTCTCTCTCTCTCTCCTGTATTAATTAAGGTGCAGTTTTTGCCAGCTGACAACAATTATCCCTTCTTCCCTTCTTCCTTGCTCACTATTCACCAATACCCCCTCCCCTCCCTCCGTCATTATCCATCCTCCCTCCCTCACTCTCCTCCCCTTGACTACCGCAGGTGAGCGTCCTATTGATGAAGGTGTCCGTCTTCCTCACCTGAGGGCCTGGTTCAGGACTCGCAGTGCCATCGTACTCCATCTCTCTAATGGACTCCTGCAGGTAAACCAATATCCTCCCTCAAGAGGGAATTTCGCATCGGGGTATAATTACACATGTATTACAGTTGTTTGAGGTTTGCCTTTGTGTTGTAGATTTGAGCCCTACCTGCTGAGTTGCCGCCCTGGTAGTTCAGCTGGTAGAGCACTCACCTAGAGTGCAGAGTGTCGTGGGTTCGAATCCCACCTAGGGTTCCTTGGAGAAAAGAGTTATCCACTGCGTATTTCATTTACTATGCATGTGTGACGGTGTGTGATTCTCTTTGCCGTTTTTGGCATTACTGCTGATCCTGTACATGACTTATTAACCCCTCTCTCTCCCATCCAGATAAACTTCTTCAACGACCACACCAAGGTGATGATCTGCCCACTCATGTCGGCTCTCAGCTACATAGATGAGCACAAGACATTCACTACCTACAAACTCTCTCTCATCGAGAAACATGGCTGCAACAAGGAGCTCGCTACCAGGTTTGCTCCTACATCAGATATCACTTGTGTTTCATTGAGAGAGGCATACAGTGGAACCTCTGATAAGGGACCCTCTGAGATAAGGACGACCTCTCTACAAGGGACACTTGTTTCAACCCCATGCTAATACTTTATTTGACCTCTGAGATAGGGACGACCTCTCCACAAGGGACAAAATCGTTGGCCCCATAGTGTCCCTCGTTCGGAGGTTCCACTGTATTACATACCTTTCCTTAACGGTGCACTTTTTCTTTGCGATTTGTACACCAAACTATGCAGATTACGTGTTTTTATTGCCTCCCATAGAGCTGTCCTAAGTGTAGTTTCAGCCCCTGTAATATGAAATGTAGAACAATCATGTACGTAGTCAAGCAGATGAGAATTTCCTACCCTGTTTCACATAATCAAAAGCACGACTTGTTTGTTGTGCCTTTTCATTTCTATTATACCTCGTAGTTGACACCCTCACTAAAATTTTGGCTACCAGTAGTAAACCCTCCTTTTTGGACTTTAGCTAGGGAGCTAGGGTAATAATATGTAGCCCTAGTGGAATGACTTAGCATTTCGTGACTCTTATGTATGAAGTAACAGCCCTAAAAATTGGCACGGTATTTACCCATTTTGACCCATATCAAAATGCGCATTGGCCTCTTATCTTTTCTCCCTCCCTGACCCCCACTACAGGCTCCGCTATGCAAAGGCAATGACAGAGAGGCTGATATCAAGGCTGGACCAAGGGGTCACTACCCCTCTTCCACACCCCACCCCCACACCCTCTTCTAACCCTCCACTCTGCCCACCTCCAGCAACTTCATAGCCTCTAGCTAATCCCATAATTTCTTGGTCATTCTATTGTATTATATCGTAGACTCGTAACGAAATTGATGCACAACATACAGTACTTTATAAACTCTATACAACATACGGTAGTAAAATTGTATAATATTGTGTGTGAACAGAATGTTTTATGTTTTATGTCGGTGATTGGGGGCAGAGCAGCGCCGAATTGTATACTGCGCGTGCAGCGCGCGCGTTAGGTGTGCACAGCGACAAAACTTGTGCGAGCTCTTGACGCAGTCGTAGCAACAGCGCCTACAGACAGGCAGTGTGTTGTGCCAGGAGGTTCAACTACGTTGATCACGTGCTTCTCCGCTTGGCGCAACAAAGTTCCGTCTGCAAGTGCAAAACGGTGCATATCAGCACCCGTTAGTAGAAACTGCAGTAGCACTCTGTTGGAGTCGCTCTCCGCCGAAAGAAGAGATAAGAACAATAATGGCGTTGTACGTGGCTCTCTTTACGCTGCTGGTGACTGCGCAATTGATTTGCGGTAAGTTATTGTAGCCAGACGTACGTTATCCGCTGCGATTGACCCAGATTGCTCTTTTTTTAGGCATGCCCGGCGGTAAACCTGGAGGCGGTGGTAAACCTGGAGGCGGTGGTAAACCTGGAGGCGGCGGTAAACCTGGAGGTGGATTCGGTCCCCCAGGAGGACACGACGGATTCAACATTCCCAACTACGCCATACCGTACCTCACGGGACGCGGCGGTCGCAACGGGCGGGACGGAGATAAAGGGATAAAGGGAATCAAAGGAGAGAAAGGCGAAAAGGGCTACCCTGGACCTAAGAGCTCATACGTAGGAGACACCGGAGAGAAGGGCTACCAAGGATATGAAGGAGAACCGGTATGTTGTGTATCTGTAGGTCTAGTTTTTCATTATCATTATTATCCACATGCAGGGTTGGGTTGGTGACAATGGATACAAAGGAGAAATTGGTTTTAAAGGAATGAAGGGCGCCGAGGGTGAACTTTTGGCTGGCGGTGGATCTACATACATCAACTGGGGCAGCAACTCTTGCCCCTCTCCTGCCGAGCTCGTCTATGCAGGATACGCGGTGGCACCAACGTTTGACAACGCTGGTGGAGGTGCTCAGTACCTCTGCATTGACCTGGGTGATATCAACCCTGGAAATTTAGCGGTGGACAGTACAGCCACACCCATGAGTTCGGTGGTCGGTGTGCACTTTGAGACGTTTGCAGACCCTTCAGATTTCCAGTTCGGTGATATGAATCACGAGGAACCACTGGCCGCCTTTGATGGAATGATTGTGCGCTGCGCCGTGTGTCTGACGCACAACACAGACGTCATGGTGATCCCCAACAGCCAAACCTGCCCCCTGGGAGACATGGAGTACACTGGCTACCTAATGGCTGCACGCGACTACATCTACGTTCCAAACCTTGGAATCGATCAAACGCCTGTGTTTCAAAAGACTGATCCAACTAATCCGACACACTTTCGCACTGAGTACATCTGTGTCAACTTGAATCCAGAGCCGGCTGGTACAAGTGCTACAGCTATGTCTGAAGGGCTGTTAGCCCACACGCGCATCTTCTGCAGAGACCTCCTTGGCCTGTTTGACACCGGCTGTTCTCCGTTTATCGGTGCCAATACCTGTCCCACGAACTCTCACTGCGCCCTTGGTCCACTCGGCTGTGCGGTTTGCTCCATTCCTCCTCCTGGTCCTCTAACATGAAGAAAGAGACCTTTTTGATGTGTTGAAAGACTACAAAAACTTTTTAATTTTTTTTATGCATGCTGAGTATTATCATTAGCTATATACCGTAATCCAAATTATACGGGATATCACTCGGGGAGGCACTGCAGTGATTATAGTCATTATTATTATTATGTTGAACATGTAGCAACTGTATAAGTATACAGCATAATATCATTCATGAGCTACATAATAGTGAGCTTTAGAGCCGGACCCGACCCGACAAGGGACAGCCTGCGTTTCCGACAGCGCACGGCGGCCTGCATACTTCCTGGGAAGGAGTAGCGGGTGCATTACAAAACTTTTTAGTGCATGCTAGCTACTGTCAGTCGGGATATCGCTGGCTGCACAGAAGGCACCAATAAAATTTTGCTCTTTGTATTTTGACTGGAGAGCGCCACGATAGCTCTGCTATTAATTAGTGTATATAGCTATCATGCATAGTTCAGCAGAATTATTATATAAGCTACTCCACCTAGCAACTGCGTCATAGTGTTGGGGCGAAATTATTGGTACCAGCGCGTGCCCATCCTGCGTGCATGCTTTTGTCGCACCTAGGCAAGACTTAGGGCAACGAAAGTAACTTCAGGTGCATATACTGCACGTAGTGCTGCACGTTACTTTATCGTTTTTACCGTCTTCTAGGACCCGCACCCGCTCGAGAGATGTCGGGGCTTGCAGCGGTTGTGGCGCTGACGCTCATTTTCGCAGGTTAGTGCAGAAGTGGAACAAGTGTGGCTATTGTTTTTCTGCATCCCGCGCAGCTTGTGGTGTCCGGGCTGGTGGCGACTGGGGAGAATGGGACTGGGGAGCCAAGGCGGGACCGCTCGGCGACCCGGACTGGTGGGACGGCGGCGGAGATTACCCGCCGCACGGCGGCCCGGCGAAGGTGCCCACATGGCTGTGGTTCTTCCGCGAAGGAAAGGCGGGGCTGGACGGACGCGACGGGCGCATCGGCGACACGGGAGAGAAGGGCGACTGTGGCGAACAAGGCGAGAAGGGGGAGAAAGGCGAGAAGGGCGGAATGGGTGACTTGGGGGACGATGGTGACATGGGAGAAAAGGTGAATCTAGCTAACTACCATTATCATCACTATCTGTGCTGTGCCCTCCAATATTATGCTACGAATGCCCATGATATACAGTGCAGTGCCGGAATATTTTAGCCGGTCGATTTGGCCGACGGGAGCTTGCACTGTTTACAATTGAGCGCGGCACCCCGCAGCTCTAAAAAGAACGTCAGCGGTTCGCATCGTTGCATGATTTATGATTCGGTATGGCGTTTGTCTGCAGGGCTATGAAGGTGACTATGGCGACAAAGGGAACCAAGGAAGCGTAGGAGACGTCGGAGATGACGCCACGCCGATGAGTGGAATCGCAACAAAACTCTACACCAGATGGGGCAGAACTGGCTGTCCGACGGGCCTTGCAGCAACCTTAGTCTATTCCGGCCGAGCCGGCACCTCTTACCCAAACAACGCAGGGGCTGGCGCAAATATTGTGTGTCTCACAGACAATTTCGACACCGGAACCTACGACGATCTCGCTGATACTGCCTCTACCTCCTTCGGGACCATTGGCGGCATCGAATACCAGGTGTTCGGAAACGATCCGCTCCTCGCGCAGGTGGGATTAGGACATAACGTCCCTTGCGCTGTGTGCAGCGTGGTCACGGACGCCGTTTACGTGCAGCCGGGAGCCATTACGTGTCCGGCTGGGTGGACCGCGCAGTACAGCGGTTACGTTATGGCGCAGATCCAGGCGAGCAACAACGCACGGAGCGGCGAGAGCTACCGCTCGCACTACGTCTGCGTGGACGACATGGCGGAGAGCGTCGTCGGCGCTGCAGTGAATTTGGACCCCCTCCTCGGAGAAGCGTCACTGACTCACGTGAGCGTGGACTGCACGTCGACTCCGTTTGACATCGGAACGGAGGTGTTTGACTGCAGCAGTTCGGCGTACGGCTCGAATAAACAGATCTCGTGCGTCGTCTGCAGCAGAGTGGGGATTCCGGTGGTTTAAAAGAGTCTTTTACCACCGATGAACAGAATCCGGAATTATAATACTGTACAATCTGCTTTTACATAAAGCGCCATAATTGTGATCATTTCATATAGCACAACAAAGGGACATAGCTATAGCTAAACACCAAATTATAAAAAATTATAGCCCTACAGTGCTCCATGCAAAGAGACGCTGGAATTTTGGAATTGGGTATTGATGCTTGGTGATCAAGATCACATTCGAGGATGTTTGCTAAGACCGGTCTAATACAATGATGTTTGTAATACGGTATTGTCCAGTCTGCAGTCACTGGCGGGAGCGAGATAACCTAGGGGTCCGAACGGTGCTAGAGTAGCCTCGAACCCAGGCCTTCCCGTTATTCACCGCGTGGTATATATAATATAGTACGTGTGAGCATGCGCGGAATACCGGGGCCAGAAGTACGTTCCGGCGCGCGGCGGCGGCGTATTATGCAATCTTGCGCATGAGCATTCGCTTGCAGAACTGGCGCGTTATATTACAAGTGGAAAAATCTTTTCTTCAAAATGAAAGGGGGATATAGGGATGGCTTGAAGCACCAAAAGGAAGAAACAAGGGGTCATTATACAGCAAAGATGCACAAAGCTACATGACACCATCCCTATATCTTTGTCTCATATT
>CASHTH010000556.1:0-62922 GCA_030341885.1 Geodia barretti
TGTGTTCGAATCTCCTTCTCTTGCGTTTTTGGCAACATCTCAAGTTCGGGGTGGAGAACCGCAAACTGGGGGTCGGGGCGACGGCGGAGTGGCCATCCAACTCATGGATTGGACCATTGGCTACTGGCAACCACGGGTAAGGCTTTGTTCACCGATGGAGACGGAGCTGTCTTGTCGGCTTTGACTGTGTCTGGGACGGCCGCCTACACTATTGTGGCCCCGCCAACAAGAAAACGGATCTCTACGGGACAAAGACACTGGTGCCGGGACCGCTGGGCTGGTGCCGATGGACCAGTCAAGAGCAAGAAGCTGGGAGCGATGCGGGTTCTGTTTACTTTGTAGGTGCTCAGGGTACCTACACAACGTGTGTTTCTTCTTGGTGGATTGCGCCGACCCCTGGACGAAGACCTGATCGCCTCCGGTTGTGCCGGCGGTCGAGGAGCCCGCGCCAGGGAGATGGAGGCCGGGGCTCTTTGGTTTCCGGCCGAACGGGTCACGTTCCGAACCTGGTGCAGTAGACCTCGTCTCGTATCCGCGCAACTTGATTCAACGGGCACAAGGACCGCCGCGCGGGCGAAACCTGGGCGGTCCACTGCTTGGCCGTCGACAGTGTTCGACACTACATATTTCGTTAAAATAATTCGTGTCACGAACTTCTGGAAAAAAGGGATGACACTATGGAAGGTAATGTAAATTTTCTCATCATCAAGCGGATGAGCATTTGCACCCAGAGCGGATTCGGCGAGCACTGTGTACGTTTGCGCATTGGTTTGCAAGGGATTCAGGCTCTCGGACGCTCGTTTATCGGAGTCGGCCAGCGCCGGGGTGGTTTTTCCCCGGACGAGCTGAAGGATAAATTTGGGGATATTTTTTTTTTTTGCCGATGGCGACGCGTGCGGGCGCTGCCTGTGAACTACAATCAACATTGATTACTCTCTTGCATATCCGAGATGTTGAGCTGACCTGCTATTGGGGCTGTTATCAAAGCCGATAAATAAATAAGAAAGGATATAATGGGATATAGGCGAGCTTTGCAGGCCGCCGGCGCGCTTCAAGTCGCGCTTTTGGCCTTCTCGTATTTTTTGGAATAGCGATAGCAAGGGAAGTCCCTGTATGAAAGCCATAGGGAATGGCGGTAGTTGACTGCTTCACAACATTAATCACCATGAGCTTACGGCCAGCAACAATGTATTTCATCATTTTAGGAACTGCCGCGGACAACTGGGGTTTACCGGTTTTTTTCCCCGGTCGGAAAGCTGTTCCTTAGACCTCTTATTAACAGCCGCTCGAGATGGAGGATTTGGCCTTTTTCCACGTTCATACCTGATAAGGCAAATCCTTTTGTACTCGAGCTTTTGTCGGTTCCTGCCAACATTGCAGAGCCTGAAACCCAGGTGCAGGTCGGCCGAGTTCGATCAAGGAGGGACCGGGAGCTGAACTGGTGAGGATGAGAACCAGGCGCGGTCGACACGCTGGCTTTTGATTTTGGCTAATACCCACTGTGTTCTCGTCGTGCCTTCTTTGTGGGGGCGGACTACACCACCCGCAGAAGCATCCTGAGGGGATGATCCGCGCATGAGTGAGCGGTCAGGGTCACATCGACCGCTGGAGACGCAGTCCTCTCTGGAGATTTTCCATTCCTTTCACTGACACACGACTACGTGATCGACCCTTTTCTAAATCAACCAGCAGAATCCAAGGCGGCGAATAAGCGCCGGCGGACTTATATCACTACCGTCAGATCCCTCGCAAAAAGGTGAGGACGGGCCCGCGATACCTCCTTGTTGCGGGCCTCGGTCTTGTTTTTTGCGGTCTTAGTGTCTTCATTTAGTTTTTTCGCTTACTTTGTGCTTCTTTATCCAACAGAATGTCCACACTGAGTCCGCATCGTGGCTGATTAACAACACAAACGAAAAACCCCTTTCAACTTATTAGTTTTTGCTGCGTTCAGGTTCCAACATACGGTCGGAGGGTCTGGTGGGTCTCGCTGCTAGTCGATGATTGTTGTCCCAGTGTCCAGGGGCGCATTGGTGCCTCTCAACTTTCTACTTCTCCGGCCTCAGACTGGTCGGGTAGTGGGGGCTGCCCGGGTGTCCCGACCTGCCGAGAGGCACACACCCACACGAGTGTTTCCAGTTGGCGGTGTCGTAGAGAGCGGGCCCGGACGAGGCTGGAAATCACGCGCGGTAGCGAAAGTTGGCCGGAGAGTAGCCGCCCTGCAGCGGGGTGTCGCCGGTCGCCGCTGGTCGCGGAGTGGGCGGGCGGGGTCCAGTAGAGCCGTCGGATGAGAGTTCCGGGTGCGCGGCGGAGAGGGTGTGGCGGGGACACGGCACGGTGTGAATCCGGTCCAGACCAGGCGTCGGGGTCGTCGCCCAGTTGGGCGAAGAGGGTGGCGACGGCACGGGTGAGAGCATCACGGGATATGGCGTCGGGCCAGTGTCGCCATCAGCTAGCAGGAGCGAGCGAAGTCGTCATTCCCGAGAGCATCTCGCCGCACGCGGCTTGAGGCGGTTGCCGAACGAGCCCGCAGGGCGCGGTCGGCGCCGGATGTCCAAGCATCGTGAGCCAGCCCGGCGGTCAGGTTGCGGTCGAATATCTCCTTGAGGTCATAAGGGCGTCGCGCATGGCGAGTAGATGGTGGGCTGGACAAGATTGGCGTCCAGAAGAGCCGTCCCAGGCCAACAGGCGTTCGCGCGCGATGGCGGCGAGAGCGTTTGCCCGGTTCCACGCCGGGCAGGACGGACCAGGTAGGCCAGCGCGCAGCTGGGAGACCACTGTAGGCTAAAAAACATGCACCTTGCCATGTGCGGGTGCGGCAGGGGACTGGGTCAAGGCTGCAGCCTGGTGACAAAAGACGCGTACGCGGAACATCGGGGGTGAAATCTGACGTCGAGTAGTGGCGATAGTCCTCGCGACGTGCTGGTTGTTGGCGGTGGCGATGTGTAGCCCATAACAGGCAGGGTTGATGTGCGCGGGGGAGCTCCCCGAAGGGGATGTCGCCGTGCATTCGTGTTCGCGCGGTCCAGCCAGGGACGGGCAGCCAGCGTTGAACGCCGTGGAGAGCGAGGGGATGCGTACCGCAGGCAGAAGTAGCCATCGTTCCGTCGACGTCGGCGAGACGACGAAGTGGTGTTGGCAGGGGTCAACCCAGCCGCGCTGGGACTCGACCAGCGTCGTCGGCGTTCCGGCCGAAGCATTCTTCCACAAGATGGCTGGCGCTTGGGAGGCCGCCTCGAGTGGCGGTGTACTGTCTGGTGTAATTGGGGACATGCCGGAGCGTCTTCAGGGCCGCCGGAGATGATGGGGCCGAATGGTTCGGTGACACCACACATCGGACGGTCGCCTCTCAGACGCATAGTTGCTGCGTGACGGTCTCGTCGTGGATCTCGGCGGTCACCGCACGCTCCTATGTGGAGGGACTGCGGGGCGTCGCAACCGTCGCGTAGTAATGCTCGATATAGAGGTCCTGGTAGTCGGCGGCGGTGTGGGTTACGCACCAGCAGACCCAGGGGTTGTGCCCAAAGTGGGGGAAGGCCGGAAACCCCGGGAAGGACAGGCCGGTTACGTCGAACTCGGGGCAGGAGACGCGGTTCTGGTAGTAGGCGTTGGGGGTGTCGAGGGCGCGGTGAGAATCGCCAGCGACCAGGGGCTTTCCGGTAGCGGTGGAGTCGCCCCCCAGGGCCCAGCTGTTGCTGCCGCTGTCCATCTCGGCGAGGTAGTTCAGGGCCGCGGCGCCTTCTGCAAGTTCCTTGAGGCCCTGGTCCAGGATTCCGCCGGCGGTTGCGCCGGGAGGCAGGATCAGCAGGTGCCCGGGCTCGTAGCCGGGGAAGAGCTTGCCGGCCTTTTCGGGTCCCATGGCGCGGACCATCCGGGCTCGCCACACCTTGGACTCGAAGACGCCCATCAGGATGTGACGGACCTTGTACACGACGAGGCTCTGCCACGGCTGCCACGGTTCGGGAAGGATGCCGGCGATGGCGTACTCGGCCGGCAGCGGGTCGGGGCCGTCGATGAACGCATTGACGCCTTCGGAGTAGGCGTCAAATACCATACGGGTGTGCTCGTCCATGGCCGCATAGTCGGCCTTGGCACTGGCCACGAGGCGGAAGCGGCGCATCAGCTTGTCCTGCTCGAGCGCGCCATCACCGACGGCCTCGGCCCAGCGGCCACTGCCCCGGAGGCGGTCGTACCCCATGTGCCACAGGCGGTCCTGGGCGGTGACGAAGCCCTGGGCGTAGAAGGCGTCGTGTTCGTTACCGGCGCGGACGTGAGGGATGCCAACGCATCGCGGTAGACTTCCACGCTGCCCTTTAGCCCATTCAGGCGCAGGGTACCGGAGAGGCCAGGAATCGCTTGAGTAAGTTCCGCCGTGCCAATGGTGCTGGTGCCGACCATTCCGTTCACCTCAGCCGCAGTTTTCGGCGATGATAACACGGGCGCTTCGGTGGCACGCGAGGGGCCGACGTGGTCGACAGGGCAATCGCGTCTTATTTGTCAGCACACTAAATTGGACTGAACGGCGGTGGAGATGGGAGTGGCAGTGCCTCCCTCGGTTCCGGGTGCGAGGGTAGACGGGGGTTTGGATTCCCGCCTGCGCGGGAATGACGACTTATAGGGCCTCCGGCGTTTAAGGCGCGATTGCCCGGTAGTTTCCGGTACTTTGCGGCCCTGGATCAGACGCGGGGTGCGAGGGTAGACGGGGGTTTGGATTCCCCCTGCGCGGGAATGACGACTTATAGGACCTGTGCCGACAAAAACCCGGATTTTCCACTCATTTCCGATCATTTCCGACGATTGCGGGGAGAGACGGGATCAGGCGGTGCCGGGGATATTGCGTTCCAGGTTGTTGAGCCAAGGACCATTGGCGGACCAAGGGAGTAGGGTGGTGATGATTCCCCTTATTACAGGACGCCTATCGTCGTCGATGCACCGCTGGAGGTATTTTTCGAAGGCCATATAGGTATGAAGTCGGAATCCGGCGTCGGCCACCTTACGGACGCAGGCGTAGGGGTCGGGTTTGGTCTGCTTGTTGGCAATGGCCAGGTGCCAGAGTTCGGTGATCTCATTTGCGACGCGGCTGAGCCGGATGATCGCGAGCTCGGGGGCGAATTTGCGCTTGAGGGCCTCGACGCCGTTCCTGATCTGGCGCAAGGACATATGCGCGACGACATGGTTCAGTCTCCTGATAGTTTCCGAAAATTTGGGAAATCCGCTTATTTCCGATCAAAACCGATCATTTCCGATCATTTTTGCCTTTTGCCCTTGGGAGTTGCGCGCGACTCCGTGCTGGGATCCGGCCTGCGGCAGCGGGTTGTATTTCCATATATTCAGGCTAGAGATTTGTCATGAGGCTTGTAAAGGGGCCAACTGTCAGCAAATTTGGGGGACGGCTCAACCGGCGCCTGGGGACGCGGGTTCCTGCCCTGCCCTGGATTGGCGGGCGTGACGGGGGTTTGGATTCCCGCTTTCGCGGGAATGACGATTGGGGGGCGGAGTGTGACGATTGGGGGTGCGGGAATGAGGATTGGGGAATGGGGTCTGCGACGGAGGGACGGACGGAGTAGATTTCGTCCCTGCGCCTGATCTTGCGGGGGTGACGGGGGTTTGGATTCCCGCTTTCGCGGGAAAGACGATCGGGGGTGCGGGAATTACGATTTGGGATGGCGCATGCGCCGGAGGGACGGTTGGGCATTGGTGGTGGGGCGGGTTTGAAACCCGCCCCTACGTTTGCTGGCAGGGCCGGCGATTTTGGGCAATGGATTCTTGCGTATGCGTTCGCGGGGATTTGCGTCTCTCTGGCGGGGATGGAGTCGGGGAGGGCGGCTGTTCGCCACTGTGGTGGTGTCAGGCAGTTGGCGGCAGGGGTGTAGGGGATAGTACGCCAATGATGGCAATGTGTTTACTGATTGCTTTCATCGGAATTCCATGTGACACATCAATCCATTCAGAAATGCTCTGATATGTACAATTTGACCTATCAAATGGGTACGAATATATTGCGATATAACAAAACACCTAAATGAGTTGCCCGCTGCCCGTAGCACCAATTAACTGTCACGAAGAGTGGGAATTTACCGCCGAAGTCGTTGAGGCACGGCGCCGTGGGGGTGAACGGAATGAGCGGTCCATCCGAAGATGGTCGAATGCGCCGAGTATTGACGTCGCTTACGTGGTTGATGGCGGTCCTGATCCTTGCTGCCGGAATAGCTGCCTGCGGAATAGAGGCGCCGACACCCCAAACCAACCAAGTGTCACCTGCCACGGAAGAGGCCGCCACTCCGGATGATACGGAAGCTCCCAAGCCGACGGCGGTGCCCACGAGCACCCAGCCGCCGACGGTCACCCCCGCTCCCACACCTGTGCCAGCGATTACCGCCACTCCCACTCCGGAGCCGACCGCCACGCCGCAGCCAGTACCGGCGACCATGCCGGCGCCGACGCCTGGTTTCGCTCCGGCGCCAACGGCAACTCCCACCCAGGTTCCCGCACTCACGGCCACACCTCCACCACCGTTTGATTCAACTCCCACGCCCTCGGGATTTGGCCCGACTCCCACTGCCGGGCGGGCCGCCACTCCGACACCGCAGTTATACCCGCCGCAAGCCAGCTACACATCGGTTGCGGACTAAGGACAGATAACACTGTGGCCTGCTGGGGGAATATCGGCCGGGGCGTGACCTCCCCGCCTCAGGGGAGACTTGAGTCGATCAGCGGCGGTTCGGAGTTCGTCTGCGGGTTGGCGCCGGATGACTCCGTCGTGTGCTGGGGCAATGACGAATTTGGGCAGGCTACCCCGCCCAGCGGGAGCTTTATCTCAGTCAGTGCCGGAGGGGGCCATTCCTGCGGCGTGAGAACCGATAGTACGGCCACCTGCTGGGGCGTTAACAACCAGGGCCAGACCGAGGCTCCACAGGGCAGTTTTGAATCCATTGCGGCCGGAGGGCTTCATACCTGCGCCATGAGGACTGACGGTTCAATAGCCTGCTGGGGTTTCAACAGGGACGGGCAATCCTCGCCGCCAGGCGGCGCCTTCGATTCCATTAGTGCTGGCAATATACACAACTGCGGCATTCGGGGCGACGGATCCGTCGAGTGCTGGGGCGATGGTGGATGGGGGCAGTCGGACGCTCCCGAAGGCTCCTTCACCTCAGTCAGCGCCGGCCACAACCATACCTGCGGAGTGAGGGCAGGCGGCTCCATCGAATGCTGGGGCAACTATACTTTTGACAAGTCCACGCCGCCGCAGGGTTCCTTCTCGGAAGTCAGCGCGGGGCTGGATCACACCTGCGGAGTGAAGAGCGACCGTTCCATCACATGCTGGGGAGCGGTTGCGCTCAGCAGCGGGACCAGTGGAGCCAGCCGTCCCGCGCCAACCCCAGGACCGACTCGCCCGCCCAGGCCTAGCCTCGGCCCCCAGCTGACGCTTTCGGACTTGGCATGGCTCATGGGCTCTATGACGACCATCGAGGAACAGGCCCTGTCCAGCCTTCTGCAAATCGATGGGTCCAACGACAGAATTTTCAAAGTTATACTGCGGTTCCCGTGGGTCGCCGATGGCATCACCAGTGATGAGCAAACGGCCCTCACTCACCTGGAGGAACTTGCCCGCAAGTTCTCCGGCTCGTCCTCGGGTGAGATGCCTGACGTGCTGGGGAATACGGAGTGGCTAATCGACGGCATTACCGCGAAGGAGACGTCTTTCCTTGAGGAAGTGGTTTCGATCAGGGACGGCAGCTCCATCATCGCTACACTAAAGGCATTTTCGTACGTCTACTCTCTTGATGACTATGTTCCACCGTCGCCCACTCAAGTGCCAACCCCCAGCCCGGCACCGCCATCCAGTGCATCCGATTTCGCCTGGGCCCGGGATGGGCTCACGTCAATCGAACAGGAGGCTCTGGGGTACCTGCAGAGCATTGATAGCAAATTCCCCGACGTCTTCCGTGAGCTGGCGCAGCACCAGTGGCTGGCCGAGGGGATCGATGAAGGCGGCAGAAAATTCCTATGCCACCTATCTGCAATCTTTGAACCTGGAGCCGCTTACGCAGTGGTATTGACAATGGATCCCAGGAACCCTCCTTCCGCAGGCAGCCTTCCCGCATGCCCATCCTAGCGAGGAGGCGCAGGCTCGGCGACCCCGACACCCTCTACTTCTTCTGAGCCGTCGATTCCAATTGCTGCCCGGGCAGCCGGGGAAAACTGGCCATATGCGTAACTGGCCTGCTTTGCGGGCGCGAGCGACACGCACCCCGGATGGCGTTGTCAGGGCTCAGTTTCAGGGGTGGCCCACCTGCGGCAGGTGGGGCGGCGTTTTCAAATTGCGAAATCCGCGCATATAATTGGATGTCAGATTATGGGCGGGAGGATCCCCTAAGGCTGGGACTTTCCCGCAGTTCAGGGGACGCTCGTGGCGATATTGACCATACGGCTGGTGCCCGACCCAATCCTGTTCCGGAAGGCGCGGAAGGTCGCCAAGATCACGGCGCAGCACAGGGAAGCTGGCCAGCGACATGATCGAGACCATGACCGAGCATAACGGCGTGGGTCTGGCGGCGAACCAAGTGGGGGTGCTTGAGCGCATCTGCGTGATCCAGACGCCTGACATGGAAGAGGCGATGGTGCTGGTCAACCCGGAGATCGTGCACAGGGAAGGGGAGCGGGAGGTCGAGGAGGGCTGCCTGAGCGTTCCGGGGTACCGGGGAATGGTCGTGCGCTCCGAGTCGGTAAGGGCGCGGGCGCTGGACCTGAGCTCCAAGATCTTCAAGTTGGAGGCGGATGAGCTACTGGCGCAGGCTCTGGAACACGAGATAGACCACCTGAACGGCATCATGTACCTGGACCACCTTGTGGCCCACACCACGGTGTACAAGATCGTTGAGTCGACCGACGGCAGCGAAGAGGACGCGAAGTACGAGGCTGACGGAGCTGGCGACGATCACGGCCACGACGGGCACGACCATGAAAATGGGCACGAGGAACACGGGCACGAACACACGCACGACCCGGATTTCGAAGCTCTGCACCAGCGGCTTCACGAGATGCGCGGCGACGCCGTCGAGCCGGGCCCAGTGGAATCGACCTCGCAGCAGGAACCTTCCGCCTGATGACCCGGCCGGGGTACGCCGAGACGTGCCGCTGACCCGACAATCTGTTTATCCCCTCCGGACCTTTGGATACCGATGACATCTGTCCTGCACAACCCATCCACCATGATTGACCGACTCATTGCCTTCTTTAACGCCCGGGACGTGGAGACCCACGTCGTGGGCGGGATGGTGCGGGACCGCCTTCTGGGCCGGAACAGCGAAGTGGGGGACATCGACCTGGCCATCAAGGGCGACGCGGTGGCACTGGGCCGGGAACTGGCGGAGGAACTGGGCGGGTCGCTGGCGCCTCTGAGCGTGCCGCGAGGGATGATGCGAGTGGCGTTGCCGCCATCGGGTCAAGGGGATGAAGGCGACGGGAGCAACGGTACGATCATCGACCTTTCCGGGTATTCCGGGGATATCGAAAGCGACCTGGCGCGGCGGGATTTCACCATAAATGCCATGGCCATCCCGTTGCGGGAATGGCAGGGCGATGAATTCAGCGGCGCGGTGCTGGACCCCTTCGGAGGGCGCAGGGACCTGATAATCAAGGCAATCCGAGCGCTGAACCCCGACGTATTTGAGGAGGACCCAGGACGGTTGCTGAGGGCGGTACGGCTGTCGGGGGAGCTGGGGATGCGGATCGAGCCGGACACGGTGCGGCTGCTGATGTCCAATGCCGAGTTGGTGCGCCGGGTGTCTCCCGACCGGGTGCGGGACGAGTTCCTGAAGATCCTGGCTCCACAGGGGGCGCGAGGGCGCATAGAGGCGCTGGACCAACTGGGGATGCTGAAACACATCATTCCGGAGCTGATGGCGGCAAAGGGAGTGGACCAGCCGCGAATGCACTACTGGGACGTCTGGGGGCACACCCTGCACACGGTACAGGCCGCGGAGGGAGTTACCGGCGGGCACCAGAATTCGCCGGTGTATTTCTGCGTGCCCTGGACGCCGGATTCCGAGGCGTATTTCGCCGAGGTAGTGAGCGACGGGCACACGCGGCGCACCATCCTGAAGCTGGCGGCCCTGTTCCACGACATCGCCAAGCCCCAGACCAAGACCCTGGAACCGGATGGGCGCACGCGATTTTTCGGCCACTCGGAGCAGGGCGCCGAGGTCGCGGAGCGCAGGTTGACGGAGTTGCGGCTGAGCAACCGGGGCGTGGATATGGTATCGGGGATGGTATTGCACCACCTGAGACCGACGGGGATGTCGAACGACGGGGAGTGGCCCACGGACCGAGCGATCTACCGGTACTTCCGGGACACGGGCGGCGTGGCTGTAGACACGCTCTTTCTGTGCCTGGCCGATTATCTGGGGGCAAAAGGGCCGGAGTTGTCGCATCCCGAATGGCTGGAACATGCTAAAATGATATCTCACGTGCTTTTTACAGGCACGCGGGAGCCGGTCGCCGCAAACACGGCGCGCCTAGTCAGCGGACACGACCTGATGTCCCGGTTCCAACTCCAGCCCGGATCCCACATTGGCTTTCTTCTGGAAACCATCGAAGAAGCGCGGGCGGCTGGCGAAATCGAGACTCAGGAGCAGGCGCTGGAATTGGCAGCTGCGACAATTGAAAGCCAGGGGTACTCCCGCGATGGTTCGCGGGCCAGTTCCGTTTAACCCATGCGTTCCCGCAGCGTCCGGCTCACTTTAGTTATCCTCGTCATACTGGGACTTGCCCTGTCGGCCCTGGGCTTCCGTTCCATCAACATAGACATTCCGGGCCTGCCCGCGCTGGAGCGCGAGGGCGCCGGTCCTTTCGGCCTCAAGCTGGGCCTCGACCTCAGCGGCGGCGGCCACCTTGTCTACCAAGCCGACACGGGCTCCCGTTTCGAAGTCACCCTGCTTGAACCCGCCGACCTGGAGGACATAGCAGAGGCACTGAACGGCTTCCGGTTCGGAGACGAAGAACTTGCGTTGGAGGACTTCCAGGTATTTCCCCGCGACGTGGATTTCGTCCAGCGGGAGGTCCAGGCGTCGCCAGCTATAGTCGTCGAGGATGAGGCTACTGCCGTTGAGGGCGAAGAGGCGTCCGAGACTGTTTCCGAGGCAGAGGAGACCGCGGGCGAGGGAACCGAGGGCGAGGAAGAGGAGCCGGTGGAGCCGCAGCTGGTGACCGTGGCGGTAGCCAGCATGTTCCAGATCCGAACTCCGCTGCTGGAGCCGGACGACCCGCGACGCACCGGGCTGCGCGACTCGATCGAGGACGCGCTGGGCCAGGTGGACGTGTTCCAAGTGGCCGATATAGGTCATCCCGACGCCAGCCAGATGCAGGGTGTGCTGGATAACATCACCCGACGCGTAAACCGGTTCGGGACTGAAGAGCCGATCATTCAGATCTTCGGCGAAGACCGCATCATCGTGCAGCTACCGGGTGCGAGCGGCTCCACCACTGAGCTGACATTTGACGACCCGGTGGACGACATGGGTCTGGTCAGGACCGCGCTGACCGATGCGGGCTACCGCGACATCAAAATCGAACGAATCGACGACAGCACGTTCCGAGTCCTGTCGGGTACCGTCGGCTCCGAGGTTGAGACGGCGGCCAGACAGGCGTTGACCGATGCCATCGGCGCGCCGGGGCTTACGGTTAACAGCGCGATCGACGAGGCCAAGTCGCTGATCGGCCTGACTGCGCTGCTGGAGTTCAAGGAACGCACCTGCGAAGACATCACCTGCGAGCAGTTCACTGACGCGGACCTTGGCCTGACCGGCGATGACCTGGAACGGGCAGAGGCATCCGCCGATCCGGTGGGGATCGGCTGGGTGATCAACCTGCAGTTCGACGGGCGCGGTTCCGACATTTTCTCGGACCTGACCCGACGCATTGCCGGGGTGGAGACCAAGCGAATCTCGGTGTTCATGGACGACCAGGAGATCATCGCGCCAGTGGCGCGGGCCTGGATTCGCGACGGCAGCACGCAGGTCAGCGGGAACTTCACCCGCGAGGAGGCTCGCACCCTGGCCATCCAGCTTGAGGCGGGTCGCCTGCAGGTACCGCTCAAGCTGATCCAGGAGAGCGATGTGGACGCCCTGCTGGGCTCCGAGTCCCTACGCAACAGCCTGGTAGCGGGACTGGTAGGTCTGGGGCTGGTGCTGCTGTTCATGATCGCCTACTACCGAATGGCCGGCGTGGTGGCAGCCTTCGCGCTGGTGTTCTACGCGGTGATGGTGCTGGCGGTGTTCAAGCTGATTCCGATCACGTTGGAGCTGGCACACATCGGCGGCTTCATCCTGTCCGTCGGTATGGCGGTAGATGCCAACATCCTGATATTCGAACGAATGAAAGAAGAGGTCCGGATTGGACGGACGCTGGCCTCATCAATGGAGGTCGGGTTCAGCCGTGCGTGGCCAGCCATTCGAGACTCGAACATCTCCACGATGATCACGTGCCTGGTACTGTTGTGGTTTGGCGACCGCCTGGGCGGCGGCCTGGTGACAGGCGTGGCGATCAGCCTGTTCATCGGCGTGGCGGCCAGCATGTTCACGGCGGTGGTGGTGAGCCGGAACCTGTTGCAGCTCATGGCTTTCGCCGGGCTGGGAGGTCGAATCAGCCTGTTCACGCCTGAGAAGGTGGGTAGGGAGACGACGCAGGCCAGTTCGGGACCTGCCAGCGGAGGAGCCGGTAGTGCTGGACGTAGTCGGCAAGAGGGGCTGGTACTTCCTGTTCTCCGCCCTGATCATCATTCCGGGAATTCTGTCCATGCTGATGCCGCCGGGCTGGGTCGCGCTGGGTTCCGGGCTGAAGCCGGGCATCGATTTCACCAGCGGCGCCGTGTTCAACGTCACGTTCAGCGACGACGTGGACCAGCAGGAAATTCACACGCGAATGGCGGTGCTGGGCCATCCCGAGGCGCTGGTGCAACAAGTAGGCGGCAACAACTTCTTCATCCGCACTGAAGTGCTGGAGGAGCCGACGGGTGGCGAGCTTTCCGAACGGGAGATCATCGAGCGCGACCTCGAAGAGACGCTGGGCCTGGAGCGCGACCGGGTCGAGTTCGAGAGCGTCTCGCCGATCGTGGCCTCGGAGACCGTGAACATCGCGTTCTACGCTCTGGCCGCGGCGTCGGTGTTCATCCTGTTCTACGTGTGGTACGCCTTCAGGCGGGTGCCCAAGGCATACCGCTATGGCGTCAGCGCGGTTCTGGCACTGGCCCATGACATCCTGATCATTCTGGGCGTGTTCTCCATCCTTGGCCGAGTCATCGGGTTCGAAGTGAACTCGATGTTCATAGTCGGGCTGCTGATCGTCGCCGGTTACAGCGTCAACGACACGATCGTGGTGTTCGACCGGATCCGGGAGAACGTGTCACGCCACCCCGACCGGGACCTGGGCGGACTGGTCAACGTGAGCATCATGGAGACCATAGGCCGATCCCTGAACACCAGCCTGACCACCCTGTTCGTGCTCATCGCAATGCTGCTCATTGGAGGCCCCAGCATCCGCGAATTGCTGCTGGTGCTGGCTATCGGAGCAGTCGTCGGGACTTACAGCAGCATCTTCATAGCGAGCCAGTTCCTGGTGATGTGGGACCGGGGCGAGATCAGCCGCCTGGGACGGGCGCGACAAACGGTCGCAACCGCCGGTTCCGCGCTACTGAGCCTGATCGGCAAATAACGCCCTCGAAAACCGTAACGGCGAGCCTCTTTTGTTGATCGCGGCTGGTCGAGGATGTCTGGCGGCGTTCGACTCGGGGGTCTGTTCGCAGCCAGCCCTCTGGGGCACCTACCCTGCTTGGGGCACCAGGGCCACGCGGCCCAGGATGGTGCGTTCCGAGAGCAATTCCGCCGCGTGAGCCGCCTCCTCCAGAACCATGAGGCGTTGCAGTACCGGCGTCAGGCTGCCGTCCGCAGCCAGTGCGATTACCTGCTCAAGGGTCTGGCGGGAGACGCCGGAAACACCGGTGATGCGGGCATCCCTGAATATGATTTCGGGGATGATACCGCGTAGGCTACCCTCACCTCCAACCTCGCCCAGCACGGCCAACCTCCCGTACTGTCCAAGGCAGCGTACCGACGAGCGGAGCGTCGGGGTGCCCACAGTGTCGATGACCACGTCCGCTCCGAGGTCGCCAGTGACCGCCATGACAACTCCAGAAAACTCCAGCCCCGAGTCCGGCGCATTCATCTCGATGACATCGTCGGCACCGTAACGGTAGAGTACCGTGGCCTTTCCGGAAGTGGAGGTTACGGCCAGGGTACGCGCGCCCAAGGCTGCCGCGAGCTGCACGGCGTGAACGCCGAGGCCGCCGCCAGCGCCGGTTACCACGACAGTCTCGCCGGCAGAAACGTTGACAGCATTGAGGGCCTGCAATGCGACTCCGGCCGGGCAGGCGAGCAGTGATGCCGTCGGCAAATCCACTGCAACGGGCAGCGGCACGAGGCTGTGCTGGGAAAGAGCAACGTACTCGGCGAAACCGCCATTGCGCCAATGGCCGATGCCCTCACCGTCCCGGCAGCGGTGCTCACGCCCCGACCGACAGCGGTCGCACTGCCCGCAGGCGTTGGTCAGCAGCGATACAACGCGGTCGCCGGGGCTGACAAGGTCCACGCCCTCGCCGACCTCCTCGACGACGCCAGAGATCTCGTGGCCGAGAACCACACCGGGGGCGACGCCGCGGCGGAGAGTGCCGTTCATGACCTGCAGGTCATGATGGCAAAATCCGCAGGCGGCCACCCGCACGAGGGCCTCCCCGGGTCCGGGTTGGGGCACGGGCAGGTCCACCACCATCAGTTGAGGGGGAGTTCCGGGATCTTCCAGCATCAAGGCTCGCATGGCGTGCCATTGTATGCGCTTTGCGATGCGCCGCCAACGGCTGTCCCGTATAATCAGCCGAACGAAGGTCATGTAGTCGCTTTAACAGAGGGCAGACCGTGAAAATCGGAGCACACGTTTCGACATCGGGCGGTATCAGCAAGGCAGTGGGGCGCGGACAGGAGATAGGGTGCGAGGCACTGCAGATATTTGGCTCGTCGCCACAGTCCTGGGCGTTCCGAGAGATTCCTGACGCAGAGATCGAGGCGTTCCGACAGAACATGGCAGATGCGGGGATAGGGCCGGTGTTCCTGCATGCCATCTACCTAGTAAACCTCGGAACGGAAAGGCCGGATGTGTTGCAAAAGGGGATAGATTCCCTGGCCGCTCACCTGAACCTGGCCGGAAGGCTGGGAGCGGAGGGACTGATCTTCCATCCTGGCAGCCACGGAGGTGCGGGGTTCGATGCAGTGCTGCCGCAGGTGGCGGACGGGATACGACAGGCCCTTGACAAGACATCCGACGGCCCCTGCCTCGCGGTGGAGAACATGGCCGGGATGGGCAAGCACATCGGCGCCCGCTTCGAGGAACTAGGAGCGATCCTGGACGCGGTGGACGACGAGCGGCTCAAGGTCTGCCTGGACACGCAGCACAGCTTCGCCGCAGGGTATGACCTGACGACGGGCGAGGGCATCGAGGATATGCTGGCGCAGTTAGACGCTGGCCCCGGCTCGACCAACGTGGTGGCGATTCACGCCAACGACTCCAAGCGAGTCTGCGGGTCCGGGGTGGACCGCCACGACAACATCGGCGAGGGATTCATCGGCGAGAGTGGATTCGCGGTGTTCATGGGGCACCCGGCGTTCGCGCACGTTCCCTTCCTGCTGGAGGTGCCGGGATTCGAGGGCAAGGGTCCGGACCAACGCAACGTGGACATCCTGAAGGAGATCCGGCAGCGGGTGGGCGCGACCCAGTGATCAGGATGACCTACCGGGAGTTCGTGCGACTGGTGCGCCGGGCGTACGGCGAACTGCCGGACAGTCTGCTCCGCCACCTCAGGAACGTTGACATCGTCGTGGAAGACTGGCCGGGCCCCGATGAGGCAGACCTGGTGGGAGAGCACAACTCGCTCTTCGGGCTGTACCACGGCTGGCCACTCACGGAGAGGGACAGCATCGGGCCGGCGCTGCCCGACCGCATATTAATTTACCGAGGGCCCATCCTGCAGGCCTGCGAAAGCCGGGACGAGGCCGTTCGGGAAATACGGATCACGCTCTGGCATGAGATCGGCCACTACCTGGGCATGACCGAGGAAGACCTGCACCGGCTGGGATACGGATGAGACGCTCCGTCATTCCCGTCGACGCCGGCGACGTTCTCCACAGGCAACACGGTTATTCCCATCAATATTCTTCCAGCAATTGCCTTCCTTGGAAAAACTGAACGCCAGATTGGGATGGTTGTTCGGGACCGCGCTGGGAGTGGGGCTGTTTCCGGTGGCGCCGGCGACGCTGGTGAGCCTGATGGCGGTGGCGGGTACTGGGCCATGCCGATCGGCGAGGACTCGCCGGCCTTCTTCGTCCTGATAGCGGGGGCGATTCTCATCGGGCCGTGGGCCTGTGGCAGCCTCACCAGCAACGTCGATCCGGACCCCAAGCGAGCGGTGTGGGACGAGGTAGCAGGCATGTGGCTGACCTGCCTGTTCCTGCCGAAGACGCTACCGTGGCTTGCCGCCGCGTTTCTGCTGTTCCGGGTGCTGGACGTTCTGAAACCGTGGCCCATCCGCCAGTATGAGCGGCTGCCGGGCGGCTACGGGATCATGGCCGACGACTTGGCGGCGGGAGTCATCGGCGCGGCGGTGCTGAACCTAGTTTACCGGCTGGCGTGGTAGGGGGAGAGCGCCCTCCCTTGGCCTGCAACGGCTGAATTCTGATTGCCCAGCTACAGCCGCTATGCTATATTTGCAGCATATCGGATTGTGTCATTCGGCAAGGCTTGTCGCGGTCGGCATGCCTATCTCTGGCTTAGCCAGTAAGGATGAATAGAGGTAACGGATGGTTGAACCCCAACAGCAGCCCATTGAGGAACCGGCGCAGATTGCACCGTCAGCCGAGCCGGTCGCTCCCGAGCCCGCTGCGCCTGTGGCAGTAGCGGAAGCGGCGGTGGCAGTGGCGGAAGCCCCCGAGGCGGCTCCAGCGCAGGCGGCTCCTGCCCCGAGCGCAGAGCCCTCGGAGCGCCCGCCGAGGCCCGCACCGGAGCGCCCTCCTCAGCCGACGGGTCGTGAGCCCATCAACATGAAGGCGCTTCTCGAGGCCGGTGTGCACTTCGGACACCAGACCCGCCGGTGGAACCCCACCATGAAGCGCTACATCTTCACGCAGCGCAACGGGATCCACATCATCGACCTGCAACAGACGCTGGGCATGATCAATGATGCCTACAAGGACATGACCAATTTGGTCGCCAATGGCGGGAAGGTCCTTTTCGTGGGCACCAAGCGGCAGGCGCAGGAAGTGATCCAGTCCGAGGCTGACCGCTGCGGGATGTGGTACGTAAACCAGCGGTGGCTGGGCGGGACCCTGACAAACTTCCAGACCATCCGTACACGCATCCATTACATGCTGGAGCTGCAGCAGAAGCGTGACCAAGGATATTTCCGCCTGCTCCCCAAGAAAGAGGGGGTCAAGATGCGGGATACCCTGAACCGGCTGGAGAAATACTTCACCGGAATGCGGGATATGACCACGGTTCCCCAAGCCATTTTCGTCATAGACATTGGCCGGGAGAATATCTGCGTGGCGGAGGCCCGTCGCTTGGGTGTCGAAGTCTTCGCAATAGTCGACTCGGACTGCAACCCGGACCTGGTGGACCACATCATCCCAGGCAACGACGATGCCGTACGCTCCATCGCTTGGTCACCAACCGGATGGCCTCCGCAGTGCTGGAAGGGCTGGCGCAGCGGGAAGCCACTCTGCAAGCCGAGATGGATGAAATGCAGGCGCTGGCCGCCGAGGCTGCGGGGCTTTCCGGACCGGAGGATCTGTCGGAACAGGAAGGCCTGTCGGAACGGGAGGACGCGGCGCTAACCGACGCGGTTACGTTGGACCAGGGAACCCTGGCGGAGCTGGCGGCCGCAATGGGAGGGCGAGTGGCCGGCGGCAGGGAAGACTCTGAAGCCCAGGAATAGCAGACCCGCACCAAGCACGAAATGACCGACTCGTTTCCAGAACCCGGCGAGCTGAGCGTTAACGACCACGCGCAAATCAGCCGCCGGTTTCTTGAGAACGCCGGAGCACGGCCGGTCAAGGGATTCCACTTGCAGGCCTCTGCATTGGTTTTCGAAGCTGTGGCTCGCGTCCTGAGCCATAGGTAGAGATCTGGGGTGGATCCACGGCAGGCACCCCGACATATTCGACACAGGAGAATATTTGGGCAGGGTGTTCGGAAGGGAGGATGAGTTCCACCTATTCCTGGCTCAAGCCGAATATATGCATCGCAATTTCTATATGACTGGCTGGAGCGAGGGAGCGGTTCGCGCCGCTCAATTTGGTGTTACGCGTCTCGAAAGCGAATTGGAGACAATCCGTACCGCCCAGCCTCGTGCATTTGCCTCCAGGGAAAACGACGACCGAGTTAAGCTGGGCCCACTGCTGAGACTGTAGCGGGCGGACCGTTCTGCGATCTGGGGCTCATCTCCGGTTGGGTATAGTAAAACTTACACAGTTGATTCTCACAATTAGAAAGGAGTTAACCGTTGGCTGTCAGCACGGAACTGATCCGTACCCTGCGCGACCAGACAGGCGCTGGGATTATGGACTGCAAGCTGGCCCTTGAGGGCACCGATGGCAACCTGGATAAGGCGGCGGAGGCGCTGCGGGCCAAGGGCCTGGCAGACACCGCCAAACGCGTTGGCCGCGCCACCAACGAGGGAGTGATCGAGTCGTACATCCACACCGGCGGACGCGTGGGGGCCATCGTCGAACTGGGCTGCGAGAGCGACTTCGTAGCGCGAATGGACGAGTTCAGAGCACTGGCCCACGATATCGCCATGCAGGTGGCAGCGATGGCGCCTGTCTACCTGGACAAAGAGGATATCGAGGAGGGCGACGAAAGGCCTGCCGCGCAGGTCACCCTGCTGGCGCAGCCGTTCATCAAGAACAGTTCATCCTCCGTGGGGGAGCTGGTGAGGGAACTGGCTGCCAAGACCGGCGAGAACGTCAAGGTAATCCGGTTCCAGCGCCTCGCCGTAGGTGAGTAGCGGAACCGGCGATATGGCTGATTCTCCGTCGACGTCCAAGGGCCACCCGGCTTTCCGTCGCGCTTTGCTTAAGATCAGCGGCGAGTCTCTCAGGGGCTCGACGAAAAGCGGTATTGACCAAGACACGGTCAGGTACATTGCGGGACAGATCGGGGACGCCCACAAACTGGGAGTTGAAATGGCTGTCGTCATCGGCGGCGGCAACATCTGGCGTGGGGAAGAGGCAGAACAGTGGGGCATGGAGCGGGCAACGGCGGACTATGCCGGGATGCTGGCGACCGTGATCAACGCCCTGTCGCTGCAGGTAGCCCTGGAGGATACCGGCATCGACACCCGGACGCAGAGCGCGCTACAGATGCAGGCCATAGCTGAGCCGTACATCCGTCGGCGCGCCATACGGCACCTAGAAAAGGGCAGAGTGGTGATCTTCGCGGGTGGCACGGGCAACCCCTACATGAGCACCGACACGGCGTCGGCGCTGCGGGCTCTGGAAATGGGAGCCGATGTGCTGCTCATGGCCAAGTACAAGGTGGACGGGGTCTATGACGACGATCCGCGGGGTGAACCCTGACGCCAAGCGTTTCGAACGTCTGAACTACGACGAAATCCTGGATCGCAGGCTTGCCATAATGGACACAACCGCGCTGACACTGTGCCAGGAAAACGACATGCCCATCGTTGTCTTCGACGTGTTCAAACCGGGCAACGTGGGATGTATACTCAGTGGAGAGCACGTAGGAACAACCATCGGTGGAGGGAGTAACCATGCCCGCGAAGGACGATGATACGCAGTTGACCGCGGAGCAGGTGCTGAGCGACGTAGATTCCAGAATGGACCGGTCGGCTGGATGCCTTCAGGCGCGACCTGAACCAGTTACGGACTGGTCGGGCCACGCCATCGCTGATAGAAAACGTTTCGGTAGACTATTACGGATCGGCCACTCCCCTCAAGCAGATTGCGTCCATCTCCGCCCCGGACGCCCGCGCCATACTGGTGCAGCCGTGGGACAAGGGATCGCTGCGGGAGATCGAGAGGAGCCTCCAACGCTCCGAGATGGGGTTCAACCCGTCAAACGACGGCAGCATGATCACGGTCCCGATCCCTCCTCTGACCAACGACCGCCGCCAGGAAATGGTCAAGCTGCTCCGACGCAAGGCGGAGGACGGCAAGGTTTCGCTGCGCAACGTCCGGCGCGACGGTCTGGACGCCCTGCGCAAAATGGAGAAGGACAAGGTCATTTCGCAGGACGAGAACCGTCGGGCCCAGGACCAGTTGCAGAAAGTAACCGACGGCCACACCAAGCAGATAGAAGAGACCTCATCCGCCAAAGAGACGGAGATTCTCCAGGTCTAGCCCGAACCCTTGCCTGCTTCAGCGGAGAAGAGCGAAGCGGAACGGAGCAGATTGAGCGCATCTGAAGGAGTTGGGCCGCCGCCCCGCGACCGGGGCGCTCAGGGCCCCTCCACGTCGCGTTCATCATGGACGGAAACGGCCGCTGGGCCCAACAGCGGGACCTGCCGCGGCTGGAGGGCCACCGAGCGGGAGTTGAGCGCATCCAGATCCTGCTGGAGACGCTGACCTCCTACGGCGTGAAGTTCGCGACCATCTACGCCTTCTCCACTGAAAACTGGGGCCGTCCGCAGAACGAAGTAGACGGCCTGATGAGCATATTCTCCGATGCCATTGATGTGCAGACTCGCCAACTGCACGAGCGCAATGTCCGGATAGTACACCTTGGCAAGACCAGCAACATGGATCCGGAGTTGCGTGGCGCAATCGAACGGGCCCAACTGTTGACGCAAGACAACACCGGCATCACCCTCAACGTGGCCTTCGACTACGGCGGCCGGGACGAAATACTGCGGGCGGTCCGGCGGATAGTCCGCGATGGCTTGTCCCCGGAGCAGGTCGATGAGACCACGTTCTGCCGATACCTGTTCACCGCCCACTGCCCCGACCCGGACCTGATCATCCGCACGGGGGGAGAGCAGCGAATCAGCAACTTCCTACTGTGGCAGTCGGCGTACAGCGAGTTCTACCACACCTGCACCCTATGGCCAGACCTTGAGCCTGCTGAGCTGGAGCAAGCGCTAGAAACGTACCGCACCCGTCAGCGGCGCTACGGCAAGGTAGCCGAACCAGAGACCTGACCATGCCAGGTCAACTGGCTATCCGGGTGGTGTCGGGCGCCGGGGTCGCGGCCGTTGCCGTTTTCTGTATCTGGTTCGGTCCGCCATGGCTGACGCTCCTGGGCTTGGCAGGCGGAGCGATCGCCATCTTCGAGGCGTACCGCCTGACTTCCGAGGGAATGGGGCGCCTCCCTTTGGTCCTGGGACTCCTGGCGGTTGTCGTGCTGCTGCTGGCCGCCGAATCTGCGTCGGGGACTGCGGACTACCTCACTGCGTCCGGTATCGCCCTGGCGTTGTGGATGCTGGCCGGCACCCTCTGGTTCATCGCCGCGTATCAGGGCGAACGCCCGGTTGCCGCCCTGATGCTGTTGCTTGCAGGGCCCGTGTACGCCGGATTCCTTCTCGGCCACGGCCTCGCCATCTACGACCTGGGGTCCGGCGTCGAGGGTATGGAGAACGCAGGGCGGAACTGGCTGCTGTTCACGCTGGCCGGTACCTCCGCCAGCGACACCGGGGCTTACGCCGTGGGGAGGCTGCTGGGAAGACATAAAATGACGCCCGCGCTCAGCCCCAACAAGACTTGGGAGGGAGCAGCCGGCGGGTTCGCGGCATCGGTGCTGGCGATGGTGGCCGCAGGGATTCTGTTCGACCTAGGGGTGGAATTCTGGCAGCACGCCGTCGTCGCGCTGGTGGTGGCTGTGGTGGCGCAGTTGGGAGACCTTTTCGAGTCCCTCCTGAAACGACAGGCCGACCTGAAGGATTCTGGTAGTATAATGCCCGGACACGGCGGCCTCCTGGACCGCATTGACAGCATCCTCTTCGCCTTGCCCGCCGTATATTACCTGGTGGCAGTGGTGTTTGGGCTATGAGAAAGATCGTAGTTCTTGGGTCGACAGGTTCGATCGGGCGGCAAACGCTGGATATCGTCCGGGCCTTTCCCGACGAGTTCGAGGTGATCGGGCTGGCGGCGGGCACCAATACAAAACTGCTCAAAGAGCAGGTGGCAGAGTTCCAGCCCGCCCACGTGTGGAGCGCCGCGGCAGGGGCCGGAGAGTTTCCCACGGCGGCCTTCACGCCGATGGAGGAAATGGTCACCCTGCCCCGCGTGGACCAGGTCATGGTGGCACTGATGGGCAGCGTGGGACTGACCCCAACGCTCAACGCGCTGGCCGCAGGAAAGCAGGTGGCACTGTCCAATAAAGAACCCATTGTCATGGCGGGCAAGCTGATCAAGGACTTCGAGGCTCTCTACGGCGGCAGGGTGCTGCCGGTGGACAGCGAACCAAGCGCCATCTGGCAGTGCCTGCAGGGTGAGGACAACGAGATCCTGCGCATCCTGATCACCGCCTCGGGAGGGCCATTCCGTACCACTCCGCTGGAGGATATTGAAAATGTCACCCCGGAGCAGGCATTGCGGCACCCGACTTGGAAGATGGGCCAGAAGATTACCATCGACTCAGCGACGCTGATGAACAAGGCGTTCGAGGTGATCGAGACTCACTGGCTGTTCAGCGTGCCGTGGGAGCGCATCGAGGTGGTGGTACACCCGCAGAGCACCATCCACTCCATGGTGGAGTTCGCCGACGGGTCTGTGAAGGCGCAACTCGGTCCTCCCGATATGCGACTGCCGATCCAGTACGCGCTGTTCTATCCACAACGGCTGCCGAACTCCATGATCCCGCGGCTGGACACGTCGATTTCGCACAGCCTTAACTTCGACCCACTGGAGCCAAACCGCTACCCGTGCTTCTCGCTGGCCATCGAAGCAGCACGGAAAGGGGGCACTTACCCGGCGGTGCTGAGCGCGGCAGACGAGGTGGCAGTGCAGGCATTCCTCGACGGCAAGATTGGCTACGGCGGCATCCACCATCTGGTGGAACAGACGCTGTCTGAGCATGATTCCCTGCCCGGAGAGACGGCCGAAGAGGTGCTGCAGGCCGACGCCTGGGCTTCTGCCCGAGCCTTCGAGCTGGCCAGCGGGTGATCCCGGTCGCTTTATCCGAGTGGTGAAAGGGACTATTGAGGGATTGGCGGAGATGGCGACGGACTTCATCGCGATAGACTTGGAGACGGCCAACTCAGACGTTCGCTCCATTTGCCAGGTTGGGCTAGTCTGCTTTCGCCAGGGCGCGCCTCACCGGGAATGGATGTCTTACGTAAATCCGAGGGACCATTTCGACCCGATGAACGTTAGCATCCACGGCATCACAGAGGCGAAAGTTCGCAGTTCCCCAGATTTCCCGCGAGTGGCCGGACACCTCCGGGAGATGCTGGATGGCGAAATCGTGATAAGCCATACTCATTTTGACCGCGTGGCTCTCGGGAAGGCCCTGGAAGGGCATGGGATTCCCGGCCCGGACTGCCATTGGCTGGATTCCGCCATGATTGCGCGGCGCGCCTGGAGGGGCCTGCGGGGCGAGGGGGGCTACGGGCTGGCCAATCTGTGCGGGATACTGGGATACAGCTATCAGCATCACGATGCTCTGGCCGACGCCAAGGCAGCCGGTGCAGTGGTGCTGGCAGCGATTGAACAGACGGATGTGGGACTGGACCAGTGGCTGAAACAGGTGAAACTGCCGGTGAGCGAGGGACCCCAAGTATCCATCCGCGCCAACCCTGCTTTCCTGAACGGATGGGAGGCGGCAACAGTTGTGAAAGCCGCCGTACCGGCCGGTCGGCATGACGATGATGAAAGACCACGAGCGAACGGGTCGCAGGTAAGATCTGGCTCACAAAAAAGCGGGTTTTGGGAGCGCCTCGCTAGGCGCAGGCGGAGCGGCGCTAAGTAAAGGTCGATAAGAGCCGGCCCGCTCTTGATTCCAGGGGCTTTGACAATAAGCATCAGGTTCTCTCATCCTGGCAGTCAATTCTATCCGGAGTTGTGGTTCGCTCCCGATGGCGACTAAGTTCATCTCGATAGACCTGGAGACGGCCAACCCCAACCCGTGGTCAATCTGCCAGGTAGGCATCGCGGAGTTCAGCGACGGAGCGATGGTCAGCGAGTGGATGTCATACGTCCATCCTGCGGAGCGTTTCAACCGGGACAACGTGGCGATTCACGGCATCACTGAAGCGGCGGTCCGGGGCTGGCCCAGACTCACGGAGGTGTCGGACCGACTCGCGGAAACCCTGAACGGCAAGATAGTGGTCAGCCACAGCCAGTTCGACCGGGTGGCGCTGGAACAGGCCTTCGATCGGCATGGAATCCGGAGGCTGAACTGCTCGTGGCTGGACTCGACGATGGTGGCGCGCCGGGCGTGGGAGGGCCTCTCCAAGCGCGGATTCGGGCTGGAAAACCTCTGCCGGCTGCTGGGCTACCGGTACCAGAGGCACGACGCGCTGGGCGACGCGAAAGCCGCTGGAGTGGTGGTGCTGGCGGCCATCGAGCAGACCGGGATCGGGCTGCTGCAGTGGCTGGAGCAAGTGGAACTGCCCATCGGGGACGGCCCGCGCAAGCCAATACGCACCTTGTCCCAGATGCCGCCCGGCACCGACGATAGCGCCTCTGAGGTGGTGAATCGACCGTCGAACCAGGTGCTCAGTCCCGAAATGCTGCGCCTGTTGTCCGGCCAAGGCGCGGGCGACTCCGGGCAAAACTAACTGACCTCTCCGAGAGGGAGGCACTCAGGAATGCACAACACCAGGCACCGCTGATGGATACAGTACTTTTCGCGATAGTCACATTGATCCCACTGCTGCTGGTCTTGGTGGTGGTCCACGAGCTGGGCCACTTCTTTACGGCGCGGCCTTCGGGGTGAAGGTGCTGGAGTTCGGCGTGGGCTTCCCACCGCGGGCCTTCGGCATATACACCGGGCGGACTCCGGTGATGCTGCACCCGCAGACCCGCTTCGTGGGGCTGGAGGGCCCACAGGACCTGCGTCCCGGGCAGCAGGTCAAGGTTGGCTCGCTGGATGATGCGGGGTGCGGCCTGGTGGCGTTCGAGGTGGAGTTGCACCGAAAGCGCGAGGAGGACGAACCGGAGAGCAACTTCAACCATCCCGTCGACAACCTGTTGTGGCACGAGGGCAAGGTCCGCTCGGTAGGAGATGGGTCATTCGAACTGGCCGACATGATGTACTCGGTCAACGTGATCCCGCTGGGAGGGTTCGTGCGGCTGGCGGGAGAGTCGAACCCCACAGTGCCGCTGAGCCTCGCGTCCCGCCGCCCGTGGGAGCGTGTCGTGGTACTGGCGGCGGGATCGCTGATGAACGCACTGCTGCCGTTGCTCATCTTCACGATCCTGTTCATGCTGCCGCAGCAGGTGGAGTTGGGGCGCCTGACCACTACGAACGTGGCACCGGACAGCGCGGCCGCCGAGGCGGGGATCCTGCCGGGGGGACGTGCTGCTTGAGGCCAACGGGAAACCGGTGGAGAACAGGCTGGACCTGACCCGCGAGATCAACCTGAACGGGGGCTCGGGCATGACCGTCCTGCTGGAGCGGGAGGGCGAGGCCGAGACCGTGTCGCTGCAACCACGCTTCGATGCCGACAGCAGCCGGTGGCTGGCCGGGGTCATGGTGGAGCTGGAGGACAGGAGGGTGGTCAGCCGGTCGCGTCCGATCTGGGAGGCAGTGCCGGAGAGCTTCGTGAGCACGTGGGAGCTGATGGTACTGCTGAAGCAGTCAGTGACGGGCATGATCTCCGCCGGGGCGGCTCCCGAGCTGTCGGGGCCCATCGGCATCGCGCAGATGACGGGCGAGGTCAGCCGGGACGGTGGGCGTGTCTGGCTGGCTGAGCGTCGGCATTCTGCTGAGCATCAACTGGCCATCATCAACATCCTGCCGTTCCCGATGCTGGACGGGGGCCGCATCGTGTTCGTGGTGATCGAGTGGGTGCGGCGCGGCAAGCGAATCTCGCCTGAGAAAGAGGGGCTGGTCCACATGATCGGCCTGGCCATCATCATCGCCGGAGTGGTGGCGATCAGCGCCAACGACATCCTGCGGCTGATCGAAGGCGGTCGGTTCATCGGTGGGTAACCACGGCCGATACAGCCGTGGCCACCCACCACAAACGTCGCCTAGCTTTCGGATTCAGGGCCCTCTTCATCGACGGCGGGATCAACTGGGTGCTCTATCCGGTCCAAGGACACGGTGTAGAGGCCGGTGTTGCCTACGCTTTGCCAGGGAGTGCCAATCTCCACGAAGTGGGTGCCTGGATGGTAGTGGTCCACTACTGACTGGGCCGGGTCAGGCTCCGAGCGATGCCTGACATGCCCACTTTCAAGATAGGTGGCCCAAATGCCGACGGGCTCGGGTGCTGCGGTCACTGACAATTCGTAGATCCCCTCTTCCGCGATTTCGAACTTGAAAAAGTCGCGGTCGTCCAGGGATTCCAGGCCGTACAGCGGCCGGACGTGACCCTCTTGGGTCTCCCACCAGTCCCAGGCGTTAATCCCTGGATCGTCTGGCGAGACGTCCGAGTCTATGCAGGCCGTGATGGATTCTCCAGGGTGCAGCGTTACATCCCGGGCCGTCTTGTAATCGTCGGCGTAGTCGTCGACGCGGACTGAGAGGGTGTAGAAGCCCAGGTAGCCGGGCGCCTGTGCTCCTGAACCGACGGCGATGTAGTAGGCGCCATCGTCCTGGGGCGTGAAATGGGCGCGGGCCCAGTTGTTGATGAACCCGCCCTGGTCATGTTCGCCCATCACCTGCTCACCCTCTTCGTTGACGATTTCCAGTATGCTGGGGTCGATCAGTTTGTTTTCTACATACTGAATGAAGAAATGCTCCTCAGGGCCGGGTCCTGCGAGATCCAACGCGCTCACAAGCTCGATGAAGTAGTCCTCTCCACCTGTTGCTTCGAAGCCGTACCAGTCTCTGCCTTCGTCCTCTGCCGTCAACTCTCCGTCAATCTTGCCGAGGAGGTTTGGCTCGATGTTTTCGGCGTTATCAATCCATTCCGGCAGATCCGGTTCGACAATCGAGGGTTCCTCAATGAGCGGATCTTCGACGGGCGGAGTGATGGTCGGTTCTCCGACAATCGACCTGGGCCACCAGGTGCTCCGGGTCATCGGAGAGGCCGTAGAACACGCGGTTCAGCCTGCCGTCGTCGGAGTTGACGGGCCAGAGTCCGCTGTCACGCGTTATCTTCGTTGTAGTAGAGGCCGGTGCCGGCCCAGCCGTTTTCGACGCTGATGCCGTCGAGGTCTTCGTCGTCGGCCTGCACCGTGTAGCCGAAGATGAGTTTCGTCGGTGCCGTCGCCCCGCACGACGTTGGCGACCCTGCGGTTCTCGCCCGCCTGCAGGTACAGGCCGGCGTAGTCGGTCTGCTCACCCGTGTCGGGATTGACGGTGGTCACGGGGTGGGTGAAGTGGGCAGTGATCAGGATCACGTCACCCTGGGTGTACGCTGTCAGGCTGTCTTCGTTGTCGGAACCCCACGGAATTTCCCCGGGGACCGAGCGGATCTCTAGGTCGTAGATCCCGACGCCGTCGTCGTCCTTGATGGTGATGGTGCACTCGCCGCCGTCCCCGTCGTCGTCGGAGTTGTTGAATTTCACCAAGTAGGTCTCGTCGGGCTCGGGGAGTATGTCCTCCAGGGTGTGAAAGTCCCGGCCCATCTTGCCCTTCTTCGACTGATAGCCGTTGCTGGCCTGGCCTTCGGCATACATGTACTCGTAGTCGGACTCGTCAGCGGTCTGTGCCTCTGTGTACCAGAAGACTCTGATCTTTTTGTAGGGCGCGGTGTGATCCTTATACTTTTTGCGCACTACCAGCCTGAAGTCGTCGCCTTCTTCTACTGGACTCTCAACGCATTCCATGTAGAGCCATGGCTCGCTACTTTCTGCGTGGGCGGTACCGGGAGGTGGTATGAGGGTGCCAAAGGCAATGGCGAGCGACACCACTGCGAGAACGGCGATAAGTCCAAATCTTCGGGCGCTCCAGATTCCCAAATTTCCGATATGTCGCTGTACAGTAGCCATGATGCGTTCCTCCTTTGTGTTTTCCTTGTTTAGAATATTGATTATTGCGATTTGTGATATATGTTCAGCCAACAAATGCCGCAAATCTCCAATGTCTTGCACTTCCAGCGGGTGGGTAGGCAGCCTGGGCGAGGTCTAGCGGGATATTCGGCAGGCTATTCTGAACCTGGGTCTATGGGCGATGGCACCCTGGGTGGGTGATGGCAGGCTTGATGGCCTACTGGACCTGTCAATCGCTTTATTCATGATTAGTATATTCAGTATCACTAATGTCGGTACAAAAGTATTACGCAGTTGTGGAGAAACCGGATTTCCGGGTTGAGGACCAGCGAGGACACTTCCCTACGCAGGCCTTGGCTGTCCTGGCAAGGCAGCTGCTCGAAAAGCGGAAAAGTGGCAGTTCAGCCGGGGCTTATGATGTAACGCTTCCTCGTAGACGGGAATGACGTCATCGAGGACCGGCGCGGCTGAATCGGCTGCTGAGCCGGAGGCAGAATTTCCGGTTTTTCCGCTCATTTCCGTTCATTTCCGCTCATTCCTGCAGTTTTGTAGTTCGACAGATCTTCAATGAGCGGGACCGCTCGACGGGTAGCGCGATCACCAGCACTGTCATAAGGGCAAGAGACTCATCACCAGGCTGGGCGAGCGGCAACTGTCATGAAATCTCGAATGGCCTTCGAGTAGTCAGAGCTTTCGGAGAGAGGAGGATCTGCTGAGGGAATGCGGCGCCCCAGTGGGACAGGAATTTCCCACTGGCGTCCCATTTTGTCCCGTTTTGTCCCAAATTCACATTCCGCCCTATCTGGAGTTTCGCCAATTTGCCGAAAAATCGCGATTCCCGTCCCATTTTGTCCCATTTGTCCCACCCGGACTTTCCGGCCTGTTCGCGGATGACCTGACGGGCATGGCTTAAGCCCCCAAATTAGAGAACTGGCATGGGCGCAGGGGTATATGCAGATATGGTACGGAGGCGTCATGAGGCTTGGCAAGGAGCAAATGTCATCAAAACGCGATTGACCCGGCGGGAGGTGCAGGGCAATCGCGTCTTATTTGTTAGCACACAGAATCAGTCTAATGCCCTTGGATATGGGAGTGGCAGTGGCAGTGGCAGTACCTCCTTCGGTTCCGGGTGCGAGGGTAGACGGGGGTTTGGATTCCCGCCTGCGCGGGAATGACGACTTATAGGGCCTCCGGCGTTTAAGACGCGATTGCCCCGGCGGGTGGTGCTACGCGCTGGAAGGTGCCCACTCTTTCGTGTAACATAGCGCCCTGCACTGCATTGGCTGGCTAGGTAATAGGGGCCAGCTGTTTCGACAGAGTTGGAGCGAGTTGAGATGATCAAGCGACGGCCAACGAAACCAGTCTACGTCGGCGGCGTGAAGGTGGGCGGCGACGCCGAAATCACTGTCCAGTCCATGACCAAGACCGACACGCGCGACGTGGCGGCCACGGTGCGGCAGATCCACGAGCTGGAGGAGGCGGGCTGCGACATCATCCGCTCCGCCGTTCCGGACATGGATGCCGCCATCGCCATGGGCGAGATCAAGAAGCAGATCAACATTCCGCTGATCGCCGACATCCACTTCCACTACCAGCTGGCGCTGAAGTGCCTGGAGGGCGGGGTCGACTGCCTGCGCCTGAACCCCGGCAACCTGCGCAACGAGGACCAGGTTCGGGAGGTGGCGACGCGGCCAAGGCGCAGAACGTGCCCATCCGCATCGGGGTCAACTTCGGCAGCCTGCCCCCGGTGGGCGGCATCGGCCGGACGCGGGGCTTCTCGCGGCACATGGACCTGGTCAACAAGCTGCCCAAGGCCGACGAGGCCAACGAGGGCGACTACAGCGCGGTGGACCACATGGTGGCGACGGCGCTGTGGGAGATCAGCCTGCTGGAGGAGCAGGACTTCGACCAGATCAAGATCTCGATGAAGGCCTTTGACGTGCCGACGACCGTGGAGGCGTATGCGCGGCTGGCCGAGATGGTGCCATACCCGCTGCACCTGGGGATAAACCGAGGCGGGCACCAAGACGTCCGGGTCCATCCGCACCTCCGTCGGACTGGGAGTGCTGTTGTACCAGGGCATCGGCGATACCATCCGGGTGTCGCTGAGCGACGACTCGGTGGACGAGGTGATCGCGGGCTACGAGATCCTGAAGTCGCTGAACCTGCGAAGCAAGGGCGCGGTGCTGGTGGCATGCCCGAGCTGCGGGCGGGCCGACGTGGACGTGCGCAAGCTGGCCAACGACGTGGACGCGCTGCTGCGCAAGAGCAACAGGAACATCAAGGTCGCGGTGATGGGATGCGAGGTCAACGGTCCCGGCGAGGCCAAGGACGCCGACGTTGGCATCGCCGCCGGAGCGGGCCGGGCGGTCATCTTCCGCAAGGGCGAGAAGGTGCGGGTGGTGCCGGAGGCGGATATGCTGACGGCGCTGATGGAAGAGGTGGAGGCGGAGCCGGAGCCTGCGGACTGACCGATTTCCACAACCCGGGCTGAACCCACAGGCCACAGGGCCGATTTTTGGTTTATCCTTAATCCCTGTGGCCTTTTCCTTTGTCCCTCCATCCTGATACAAGGCAGTAACCGTTATGAAGTTTACGAAAATGCTCAGCAGGACGCTGCGCTCCGATCCGTCCGAGGCGGAAACAGCCAGCCATCGCCTGATGCTTCGGGCCGGGCTCATACAGCAGGTGGCCGCGGGAGTGTATTCGTATCTCCCGCTGGCGTGGCGGTCGCTCAAGAAGATCGAGAACATCATTCGCGAGGAGATGGACGCCGCCGGCGGGCAGGAACTCATGCTGCCTGCGCTGCAACCGATGGACCTGTGGGAGCAGACGGGGCGGCGTGCCGCGTTCGGGGACAACCTGTTCTCGCTGCAGGACCGGAGCGGACGGGCAATGGTGATGGCGCCGACCCACGAGGAGGTGATCACCAACGTGGTAAAGAGCAACGTGCAGAGCTACCGCGACCTGCCGCAGTTGCTGTACCAGATCCAGACCAAGTTCCGCGACGAACCGCGCCCCCGCGCCGGGCTGGTCCGGGTGCGCGAGTTCGACATGAAGGACGCCTACAGCTTCAATGCCGACGACGCCAGCCTGGACGACACCTACCAGGACATGGCGCAGGCCTACCGGAACATCTTCCGGCGCTGCGGGCTGCCGGTGCTGATGGCCCAGGCCGACAGCGGGGCCATCGGCGGCAAGGACTCGCACGAGTTCCTGCTGCCGACGGATACGGGCGAGGACACGGTCATCACCTGCTCCGGCTGCGACTACGTAGCCAACGCGGAAAAGGCCGAGTCGGTCTACCCTCCCGTCGAGCGGGAGGCGGAAGCGCCGTTGCGGGAGGTGGCCACCCCCGGCATCAAGACCATCGCCGGGCTGGCCGAGTTCGTGGGCGTGCCGGAGTCGAAGACGCTCAAGGCCGTGTTCTACATGGCCGACGGGGAGCCGGTGTTCGTGACCATTCGCGGCGACCTGGAGGTCAACGAGGTCAAGCTGAAGAACGCGCTGCACTGCGCCGACCTGCGCTTCGCCGAGGACGAGGAAGTGCGGGCCGCCGGGTCTGGTGGCGGGCAGCGCTTCGGCGGTGGGCATCACCGGCATCCGCAAGGTTGCCGACCCGTCCATCGAGAGCGGCAACAACTTCGTGGTGGGCGCCAACAAGCCGGACACCCACATGACCGGCGCCAACTACCCCACGGGACTTCGAGGTGGACCTGCTTACCGACATCGCGCTGGCCCAGCCGGGGCTGCTGTGCGCGCAGTGCGGCGGAATACTGGAGGCGACCCGCGGCGTGGAGGTGGGCCACATATTCAAGCTGGGTACGTTTTTCAGCGAAACGCTGGGGGCCAACTACCTGGACGCCGAAGGGCGGAACCTGCCGATAACCATGGGGTGCTACGGCATCGGCGTGGGGCGGCTGCTGGCGGCGGCCATCGAGCAGAACCACGACGACCAGGGCATCGTGTTCCCGCATCCCATCGCGCCCTACCAGGCCCACCTGGTGGGGCTGAACCTCTCGAACGAGGAGGTCGCGGCGGCGGGTCAGAACCTGTATGACGAGCTGAACGCGGCGGGCATCGAGACGCTGTACGACGACCGGCCCGACGCGGCAGCGGGGGTCAAGTTCAACGACGCGGACCTGATGGGCCTGCCGGTGCGGCTGGTGATCAGCCCACGCAACCTGAACAACGGAGTGGTCGAGGTGCGGGGCCGCGAGGAATCGGACGCGGTTACGGTGCCGCTGGCCGAGGTGGCGGCGGCGGTGCGGTCGCGGCTGGCAGTGGAGTGAGCGAGAGCCCAGGAGGAGTATTTATGCCCTCATTCGAGGAAATAGAAAAGAAGAGGCAAGAGAATTTTCGGAATACATCCCCAACAATCAGTGAAACAGGGCGAATACCCCTGGACATCCAGCGATCATGGCTGCTAGCCCAAGACTGCGAGGAGGAGAATCTTTTCCCCGCATTACGCGGTCAAGACGGAGCGCGAGAATTCTTCGCAAATCGCGATATCCAATGGTGGCACCACGGAGCCAGCGGAGACCGTACCGGCAGTCCCACGCGCAATATGGCAAGTTCCCAGATCGCCTGCATCAACTTTCTGCTGCCGCTGGTCGAGATCGACGGCGCACTGACTGCGGTGTTGCGTGCCATTGACGACGATGTGCAGGGCGTGGTTCCAATCAAACATCGGGGGAAGGTCTCCCCGGTTGAGCTGGAATGGATTGGTGTGGATGAACCCCTGGAAAAGGGTGCGCCACCAACGCGCGGAGCGAACACCACCAGTGTTGACGCTTTTGTGGTCGCCGAGACGGGAACCGGGCTGAGGGCGTATTTGCTGGAATGGAAATACACTGAGATTTACAAGTATGGTCCCAACCTGGCAAGGGGAAATACAGAGACTCGACGCCGAAGGTACGCCCACCTGTACAACGACGTATCATCGTGCTTCAAGAGCGACCAAGTCCCGATGGAATCCTTCCTGTACGAGCCGTTTTACCAGCTAATGCGGCTGAGGCTGCTGGCGGACCGGATGGTACGGGAGGGAGAGTTGGGAGTTACCGAGGCGAAAGTAGTCGTGGTTGTGCCCGAGGGGAACACCACGTACCGTGAGCGCATCACGTCGCCGCCGTTGGCGGAACGGTTTTCGGAGCACAATAAGGTCTCGGATGTGTTTCGCGCCACGCTGAAACGCCCCGACGAAGCCTACGCCGTGGTGTGTCCGTCCGTCCTGGTAAGCGCCGTCGAGGGGGAATGTGGCGACAAAGCATCCGAGTGGGTCGAATACCAACAGAAGCGCTACGGGCTTTAGGCCCACCTTTGTAGGACCGTTGAGAGTTAAATTTGCATCGTACCTGATGGCACTGGCAGCCCTGCTGGCTGCGCTGGTGGCCTGCGGGGCGGACGAAACGCCGACGGAACAGTTGGTCGCGGCTACGGCGACGCCTCAGCAGATTGCGGCTGAGCAGGCCACCGAGGTATCGCCAACCGCGGCGCCTCGGCTGGCCACGGCCGCCGTTGCGCCGACGGACAATCCCGGACCTGCGCCTACGGAGGCTCCGGCCACCGCTACCTCGCCACCGCCCACGGCTACGCCGACGGAGACGCCTCCGACCGAGGAGCCCCGGTTGCCGACCGTGGGGGTTACGGCTGGTCATCCGGCGGCGCTGCTTACCCTGCTTCCCGAATCCACGCTGTACGTCTATATCAATCTGGAAACGGTGTCACAGAGGCCGGAACTGATGGAGGATGTTGAGTTTCAACTGGCCCACTTTGTCAGTACAGACGAGCTGCCGTTTGCCGAGGAACTTCTCGTGTCGGTGGGAGTGAAGGCCCTGATGCTCTCGTCCCCGTTCCTCTCATACGAGTGGGCAATTGTCCTGCTGGGCGACTTCACACACTTGGCCGACGCGCTAAAGATGGCAAGCCAATCGGGGGCAGGCCTCGCTGTCAGCGTTGCCGAAACCCACCAGGGGACCGACATTTACACCTTGACCCAGACCGGGAGTTCGGGGTACCAGTCCGAAATATACCTGGCCGTGCTGGACCAGGAAACACTGACGGCCAGTCCTGACCTGGTGGCGGTGCAGGATGTGCTCAATCGATACGGAGACGGCGGCGAACTGCCCGAGACGCTGGTGGCGATGGTGGAGGAATGGGGTCTCAGCGATTACTTCCTGGTCACACCCCTGGCAGGCCTCGGTGATGCAATGGAAGGCCCGATGGGCGCCGCCAGGTTTTTCGCGTATCACGCCACACTAGGGGAGCTATCGTCCACCACCCTGAGGGGCATGTGGCAGTTCGACAATCGAGAGCAAGCTGCCACGGCAGTGACCTGGCTGCAGCAACAAGATGAGCCGCACTGGAGAAATATCGGCTGGGGAGCGTCGGTATTGATCGACGAGTGGCGACTCGAGAACTCCACGGTCTACGGCGAAGCCACAGTGCCCGACGAGGACATGCCGGCCCTGGTGCAGGGCAACTAGCCGATACTACGCCTTGTCGCGACGCGGCTCGAGGCGTTCGCTGAGCATCAGGAGGTTTTCCTGCAGCGGCGGGGCGAGCTGGTGGGCGGAACTGCGCAGCATCATCAGCAGCCGGAACTGTGCGGCGAGGTCGTCGGCGAGGGCGCGCTTGGCCTCAGCCAAAGTGTCGGCCTCGACCGGGACCCGGACTCCGTTCAGGGGCAGGTGCTGCTTGGCCTCTCCCGCCCAGTACTTGTCCAGGCTGTCGAGAACAAGGATGGGAATCTCGTCCTTGATGACGACGTTGGCATCGGGAGAGCAGTCCTCCGGCCGCAGGGTGTCGACCAGCACGCGGGTAATCTCGGAGTGGCTGATGTGGAAGACCGCTGAGTTGGGCTGGCTGGAGTCAACGTCCCGCCAGACCCAGTCGGACGGCGAGGCGTAGTCCACCCCCGGTTCAATGACGACCGGCAGGGCCAGGTCCTCAGCGAGCGGGCGGTCTTCAGGGGGCTGAGCAGGGCTGGTCTGCTGACTATCCGGCATGGTTGTGACTCCCGTCGGTGTCCAGCTCCCAGGCGGAGTAGACCTGCTCGGGCAGGGTGATAGGGCCAACGGCGTCCTCATACTCGCGGACGTGCTTGGCGGTCAGCAGGGCGATGGCCTTGAGCATCTGGGGGCTCACCTTGATGCGGGCGCGTAGGATGGGCTCGCGCTCCTCCATCTGCTCACCAAAGAACAGCACCGCCGAGTAAAGGCTGCTGAAGATGTGCATGGAGTCGGCGTAGAAGGTGATAGGGTCGAGGGAGCTGCCCTCATTGGCCTGGGTGTCGCCGGGCCGGGCGTAGGTCTCCTCGTTGGGGGTCTGGTCTTCGGGGGGAACGTAGGGCCGCTGAACTACTGGCATGGCGCCTCTCCTGAGCTTGGCGAAGGATGGCTGGGGTCGGTTTGCGCCATTATACATGAAGGGACTGTGGCACGAAGGTGCGCACGGTTACTTACGGGTAATTGGCGCCGGGTGCCGTCACGCCCGGACGTAAAACGGACAGCAGAGTGGAGGAGCAGTGATTCCAGGCGTCGACCAGTCGGCAAGGAATCGCTCCACCCCGGGAGTGCTGGGAAGCATGAACACGGGGTTGAAGAGCGGTCAACCAGCAGGGCCGGTGTGCAGATCCCCCTTTGAGATGCGCTGCAGGTGGTGGCATCCGACGGCGATGGCCTCCCATTCGGAGTCGGCCAGGTTCTCACCGATGAGGCGGCAGTGTTGCATCACGGCATAGGCCAAGGCGTCCTTGGAGGCGTTGGGCTTGCCTGCCATCGCCGTGCGCACCTCGGAAACCGGATAGGCGATGACAGAAAGGGCATGGCCGTCCGCCCAGCGCTGCAACGCATCGACGAGCAACCGGGCCCCAGAGGCACGGTGACCAAGGCCACCGGAGCGACTGCAGACCAGAGCGGCAGGACGCCAGCGGGAATAAACGGCCCCCAATTCCCGGAGGTGGCCGGTAATTCGCTCAGCGGGATCGAGCTTCCTCGCGATCCTCAAGTCCGCAACACCACTGGCGGCGACGCTGGGACTGACCTGACCCGCGTCCTCAGGTGGCCGGATCACCGCCCAACCTGTCTGGCGCAGACCTGGGTACACGGCCAGCAGCCTGGACTCATCCGGGGGATGGTGGTCCGCGCGAGAATCGTTCGCAGGGCCACGTTCGGCACGGTTGGGCTGCACGTTCAAACGGACCGCCCCGCCGGTCCTGTCCGGCTGATGTTCTCCCGGTCTGGATTGACGTCTGCGATGCGAAGAGAGGGACCTCCCTGCTGCTCTTTGCCGCTGTACAAGCCCGTGTAGTAGATTGCCCCACACTGGAGGCAGAGCCAATCGTCGTGGTCGTAAATCAGGTCGCCCTGGCACTTGAGACATGCTCCCAATCGGAAGATTTTCACGTCGAATTCCGAGTTCGTCATTGTTAAGAATTGAGCTGAGCCCGAGAAACAATGTATCAGAATATATGTTCTGTTTCAACTGGTGCGAGTCAGTCCCTGCCAGGTACTTCTGTAGGCTCCTTGGTTACGGTGAGCGGCGAGCCGACGCATGGTTGTTGGGCACAGCGGACGCGTGATATTCTCTATGCCACAGTGCCCCTGTAGCTCAGTGGATAGAGTGCCGGCCTCCGGAGCCGGAGACGAGAGTTCGACCCTCTCCGGGGGTACCACAGTCCGATTAGACCTTCCTCCTTTCAGCTTGTTTCGGGGCGTGGCCCAGCGGCAGGGCGCCTGGTTTGGGACCAGGAGGTCGGCAGTTCAAATCTGCCCGCCCCGACCAACAGATTTCCGTGACGACCTCCTTTCTTTTTGCGACTCCATTCCCTCTCCCAATCCGTTCCCCGTGCGCTAAAATGACGTGCGTTCGATAGAGCAGGAGGGATAGACATGCGACTGGAAGGAAAGGTTGCCATCATCAGCGGCGGCGCCCGGGGAATGGGGGCCGAGGAGGCGCGACTGTTCGCGCGGGAAGGCGCCAAGGTCGTGATCGGCGACGTGCTGGAGGCAGACGGCCATCAGGTGGAGGCGGAGATCAACGAGGGCGGCGGCGATTGCGTATTCGTGCGGCTGGATGTGACCAGCGAGGACTCGTGGGCCGAGGCGGTGGCTGCCGCGGTCTCGCGATTCGGGAAGCTGGACGTGGTGGTCAACAACGCCGGCGTGGTGGCCCGCGGGGTGCTGGAAGACACCACAGTCGCCGAGTGGGACCGGGTGATGGATGTGAACGCCAAGGGGGTGTTCCTGGGCACAAAGGCGGCAATTCCCGAGATGCGCAAGGCCGGAGGCGGTTCCATCGTCAACATCTCCTCGATGTCGGGCATGGTTGGCCAGAGCTACATCCAGCCGGTGTACAACGCTTCCAAGGGCGCGGTGCGGATCTTTACGAAATCTGCTGCCATCCAGTATGCCAAGGAGAACATCCGGGTGAACTCGGTGCATCCCGGGCCCATCGACACGCCGATGGCCGGGGAGCGGATGAATGACGCTGAATTGCAGCGAGAGGCCGAGGAGCGCTCACCCCTGGGCCGCACCGCCCACCCCATCGAGGTGGCCTACGGGGTGCTGTACCTGGCGTCGGACGAGTCGTCGTTCGTTACGGGGGCGGAGTTGGTGATCGACGGAGGAGCGACGGCGCAGTAGGGGGTGGAGCCAGTCAGCCGAGCTCGATAGTGCCGCGGTCAGGGTCCTGCTCAAAGGCCAAGATTTCGTCGTAGTTGTCGCGGAGCAGGGACTCGGCCACGGCCTCCGGGGTATTGCCGGTGCGTATCAAGATAACCTTTGGGGGAGGTCGCAACCGTTCGCTCAGAAGGCGAAAGTCAGCGTCCTTTGTGATTACGTCGAAATCATTGTCCCCGGCGTAAAACCAAATACTTTCGTCAGGTGTGCGGCGTGCCAATACTTCGCTTATATGAATGGAACCCGGGAACAAGTCCTGCAATCTGACGCTGAGCCTTCTGGACAAATTCTGATCGAAAATCAGCTTCATCCAGAATCGCGGATCCATGGCTCGTTAACTACTTGGAATGCCTCTTCCGTCCAAGCGACTGCGCCAAGAGGCACAAGCGCGAACCGGCGTTTGCGGTCGGCGACGAAAGCTATGCTGGCAAGAATGTCCTCAATGGTGAGATCCGGGAATTCGTCCAGTATCTCTTCGTAGGCCATACCCCCAGCCAACCACTCGAGGATGTCGTAGACGGTGATCCGCATGCCCCGGATGCAAGGTTGGCCGAATCGCTTGTCCGGCTCGATGGTGATGATGTGGGAGTAATCGTTGACCGACGGCATATCCGGAGGGCTCGTCAGTCCACGACGCTCGCGGCGGCGGCAAAGGCCAGGCAGGCACTGATGTCGTCCCGGGTCAACCCAGGTAATTCATCGAGCAGCTCCTCCTCGGACTTGCCCAGTGCCAGGTATTCGAGCACATCCCCGACAGCGATGCTGAGATCGCGAATGCAGTGCTTTCCGTATCGCTTGCCAGGTTCGACGGTGATAATCTTTGTAAAGTCGATTGGTGTGTAGTCAGCCATCGCTTGCATCCTCCTGCGACGCGATAGTTTCATCTTAACATCGCAATGCCGAGCGACAGGACTTGGCGCATACCCTTTGAGGAGCATCCAATGCAAGAGCGACCACTGGCGGGGAAGATAGCGTTAGTTACGGGAGCGGCCAGCCCGATGGGGTTGGGGCGGGCGATGACCGACGCGCTGGTGCGGGCCGGGGCGCGGGTGTCGATGATGGACATCAACCCCGACTGGCTGGGGCAATCGTCCAACGACCTGCGCGAGATCGGAGGCGACGACTGCGTGATGACACAGGTGGTTGACGTGACCTCCCCTCGCGAGGCCGAGGAAGCGGTAGCCCGGACCATTGCCGAGATGGGCGGGTTGCACATACTGGTGAACAACGCGGGCATCGCACCACGAAAATATGCTGCTGGGCGGCGACACCAAGAACAACTTCTGGGAGGTGTCGGCCGCAGAGTGGGACCGGGTGATGGCGGTGAACGCGGGCGGGCCGTTCTACATGTGCCGGGCCGTGGTGCCGCACTTCCTGGAGCAGGGGTGGGGGCGGATCATCGGGGTCACCACCAGCATGAACACCATGTATAACCCCGGCGGCACACCCTACGGCCCGTCCAAGGCGGCCCACGAGGCGCTGATAGCCATGGCGTCGCGGGAACTGGAGGGTACGGGCGTCACGGTCAACGTGCTGGTGCCGGGCGGAATGTCCAACACCAACCTGATCCCCGACGACGCGGTGCACAGCCGCGAGGGGATGATTCAGAACGACGTAATGCGGGCTCCGGTGGTATGGCTGGCCTCAGAGGCCTCCGACGGAACCAACGGGATGCGATTCATCGGATATTTGTGGGACGAGTCGCTGCCGCTGGAAGAGCGCATCGAGCGTGCCGGAGCCCCGGCGGCGTGGCCGCAGCTGGGAGCGCAGGCGATACGGCCCGGGCAGTAGATTGGCCGGAGATTCAGTAGTTGATTGATACGTGAGCAAGTTGATTGATACGTGAGCACCTTCTGCCGTATAAAATCGGCGGTGCGACTATAATTGTTTCTCAGCGGTCAAATACTAGTGGCCCGCACTGCTTTGATATGATGAGCTTGAAGGTAATCGGTCTTTTCGAGAGTCACCATCGGCACGTATCGCCGGTGGCTCCGTGCAATATTGTTCCACTCATCAGTTCACTAATATTTCGTACTCAGCTAGGTTTGCCCGAATAAGTCTGAAAAACGCTCTCTTTTGTCGCCGAATGCGGATACCACCATAATCCGTCTTCATGATGTTATGGGGCGTTCATTATTATTCTTGAATCAGTATTGACAAGGGCTGGCCCACAGGATTAAATGTCCATTGGACTATTGGGTGTGCAAGCCTTATGGTTTGTCTCGCCCGTTGTTAAATTCCGGTAGCTATCCGGGCCGGGTTTCCAGGAGGGAGTTCCCGGAGGGCCGGAGCAAAACTGAAAAACTACAGTAACCGATACAAGGAGGAATAGATGTCCGACCAAGCTGTGTCCCAGCAAGATATTGCACTTATGGCCCACCTGCTTCGGCGGGCCGGTTTCGGCGCCAGCAGGGATGAGATCGAGGCCAAGGCGCGCCAGGGGTATGACAGCGTAGTAAAGGAACTGCTGAACCCCGCTGACGACCCTGGTATCGACGAAGACCTGATGTATCGCGCCTATCCGTCGTATTTCGACAAGGCCGCCATAGAGACCGGTCAGACCGAAAATCGTCTACCGAATGATCAACAACAAGAACCAGCTCAAGGAGAAGATGGCGCTGTTCTGGCACACCATCCTTTGCGCTGGGGACAACAAGGTAGACAATGCCCGGACAACCTCCATGCAGTACGACACCTTCCGCGAGAAGGGCATGGGCAACTTCAGGGAACTGCTGCTGTGGCTGTCCACCGACCCGGCGATGCTGTACTACCTGGACAACATCGAGAGCCACAAGACCGCGGTCAACGAGAACTACGGTCGTGAGCTGCTGGAGCTGTTCTCCCTGGGCGTCGGCATGGACAACGAGTTCAACTACTCCGAGGACGACGTAAAGGCCTGCGCCCGCGCCTTCACCGGCTGGAACCTGGCCCCGACGATCCCGGTGTTCCCCTATGGCCGCACGCCCTTTGAGTTCCGCTTCGATCCGGCGGACCACGACTACGGCGAAAAGACCTTCCTGGGCGAGACCGGCAACTGGAACGGCGACGACGTCGTCGACATCATCTGCAAGCAGCCCGGCGCCGCCCGGTTCGTGGCCCGCAAGCTGTACGACTTCTTCGTGGCCGACGAGCCGCCGGTTCCGTCCTGGCGCCTGGCCGAGCCGCGCGACATGGACGCCATCAAACAGCTGGAGAAGGCCTACTTCGACTCCGGCTACGACATCAAGGCAATGCTGCAGGTACTGTTCACCAGCGACTTCTTCAAGAGCGAGGCAGTCCGCTACGCCAAGGTGAAGAGCCCGGCCGACGTGGTAATCGGTACCATGCGCATGGCGCAGGACCACACCGAGCCCAAGCCCGGTCTGTTCTTCGTGGCCATGGAGCCCAAGTACATGGGCATGGACCTGCTGAACCCGCCGACCGTCGAGGGCTGGCACATGGGCCGCGAGTGGATCAACAGCGGCTCCCTCATCGACCGCATCAACTTCGCGTCCAAGATCCTTGGCGACACCAGCCTGCCCGGCGTCCAGTCGATGGTAGGCCGGCTGATGGACCAGGGCGAGAACCTGACTGCCGAGCAGTTGGTTGACGGCTGCCTGGACCTGGTGGGCCCGCTGACCATCTCCGAGGAGACCCGCAAGGAATTGGTGGGGCACGTTGGCCGGGGCGGAGACCTGCTCCATAGCACCGATGCTGAGAAGACGGATTTCACCGCCGCGTGGGTGAGACCTTCCAGATGATCGCCACCACTTCGGAATTCCAGTTCGGCTAGGCGTCCGAAGAGAGACACGGGGGAGTGAGGGAAAAGAAAGAACTCACTCCCGCCCCAAATAGATTGAGACACAAATCGCTGACGAGAATAACGGAGGAATAGCGATGGTATCCACCAGCAAGGATCCGATCTTGTCTGTAGTCTCCCTGTCTGGCGGGAACGACGGGATGAACACGGTCATCCCCTACAGCAACCCGCGCTACCGGGACTACCGGCCGACCCTGGGCATTCCCGAAGAGATGATCGTGCCCCTGAATGACACCTTGGGTCTGCACCCCTCCATGGCACCCCTCAAGAAGTACTGGGACGAGGGCAAGCTGGCCATCATCCAGGGCATCGGCTACCCCAACGGCAGCCTGTCTCACTTCCGCTCCATGGACATCTGGGCCACCTGTGAGCCCGAGATCCTGGGCGTGGAGGGGCTGGCTAGGCCGCGTGGTCAAGCAGCTTGACCCGAACAAGGAAAACGTACTGACCGGCGTCAACTTCGGACGAGGTCTTCCCCGCGCACTGGCCATGGAGGGCGTGCCCATCGCTTCCGTCGGCGACCTGACCAGCTACGGCCTGCTGACCGAGCTGGAGCGGGAAGAGCAGCGGAACGAGGCTCTGGACCTCTTCGGCCGCATGTACGGCCCGGCCATCGGCCGCGGCGCGGTTGAGGACTTCATCCGCAGCACCGGCGTCGAGGCCATGATGGGCGCCGACATCCTCGGCACCGCCCCCGGCATGTACCGCGGCGAGGAAGAGTACCTGCTGGGCAACATCGGCGGGTACATGCGCGACATGGTCCAGGTGCACAACGCCAACCTAGGCACCCGCGTATTCTTCACCACGGCTCCCTACAACATCTTTGACACCCACGCCAACCAGGCCGTGGGGCAGTCGAACCTGCTGAGCGACGTGGCCAGGAACGTTGACTCCTACATGGCTGACCTGCGTCACCACGACATCAGCGACAACGTGGTAACGCTGCTGTACTCCGAGTTCGGCCGCCGCGCCATGGACAATGGCTCCGGAACCGACCACGGCACCGGCGGCGTGGCCTTCGTCATCGGCGAGAGCGTCAAGGGCGGCCTGTACGGCGAGTATCCGTCCCTGGAGCCGGGTGAGCTGGAAGACGGCGGCAACCTGCAGCACAACAACGACTTCCGCTCCACCTACGCCACCTCTCTGGAGAACTGGATGGGCTTGGACTCCAAGGAGATCATCGGCAGCACCTGGGAGAAGCACGACTTCATCTAGACCATCAGCCAGGGTCGTGGCCCGGCGTGCAAAACTGGGATAAGAAAGAACGCCGGAACGCGGCCAATGACGGTCTGCGTTCCGGCCGGTAGGAAGAGGATTCGGCTTATGGTTGAAGGAAACGAGGCAGGCCAAGACATTCTCGAAGGGGAGGGTCGGGGCGTCCTCCAGTTTATCCTGGAGCTCATCAGGTCTGGAGTGACCGCCCTCAGAACCATAATAACCTCGTCGTGGACACTGGCCGGAATCTGGTCAGCGCGCTGATAGAGTGGGTGCTGGGCGCCATCACCTCACTGGTCAGTTCGGTTGCCCAGCGTGTCATAACAACATCGCCACAGAGGTGTAAGGCGCGCCGCGTCTGCTACTCGCAGGCGCGGGCGGTTCCCCGCAACAGCAACAACTAAGGAGGCAAGTCGTGGCAAGTGTATTTCTGGGAATCAAACGACCGGACGTTCACCTACAAGTGGGTCGCCGGTCGATCCGAGTTCCAAGGCACCGGGTTCCGCAATCCGATGGACTTCGTTTTCGGGCCGGAGAACTCTATCTACGTGGTGAACCGCTCCTACGAGTCCCGCTCCGACGGCACCCGCATCAACCTGTTCACCCTGGATGATGACGGCACCGAACACTATGTGACCGAGTTCGGCGGCTATGGTGAGGGCCCCGGGCAGTTCCTGTGGCCCATGTCCATCGCCCTGGACAAGGACACCAACGTCTACGTGTCCGACGAATATCTGCACCGCATCACCATCTTCGACAAGGATGGCAACTACGTCGGCCACTGGGGCACGCACGGCTCCGGCGACGGCGAGTTGGACCGCCCGGCGGGCTTGGCCATCTGCGGCGACGTCCTGATCGTGGTGGACAGCCGCAACAACCGGGTGCAGAAGTTCACCCTGGACGGAAAGTACATCTCCCAGTTCGGCAGCTTCGGCAGCGGGCCGGGCGAATTCAATACGCCCTGGGGCATCGGCCTGGACAAAGAGGACAACATATTCGTTGCGGACTGGCGGAATGACCGCATTCAGTCGTTCACCAACGACGGGCAGTGGCTGGCCAGCTTCGGACAGCCGGGCACCGGCGGCGACGCTTCCTATGCCCGCGAGCATGGTGGCTTCCCTCTGGTAAACCAGCCGGTGGGCCTGTTCAACCGCCCGACGGGCGTGGCCGTGGACAAGGACGGCGACATCTACGTGGCCGACTGGCTGAATAACCGGGTGCAGGTGCTGACTCCCGAGGGACGGTTCATCACCGAGTTCACCGGCGACGCAGCCCTGTCCAAGCTGGGCGAGCAAAAGATCGAGTCCAACCCGGACATGGTCCGCCAGCGCAACGGCGTCCGCAACTTCACCCCCGAGAAGGTTCTCTGGGCCCCCGTGGCGGTGAAGGTTGACGACAGCGGCCGGGTCGTCATCGCTGACACGATGCGCCATCGCTTCCAGGTCTACCAGAAGAACGACGAACCGGTGCTGGTCTAGTCCTGAAAGCCGCTTGGCGAAATTCGCCAGGCACTGAAACCCCTGGGGCAGGCTCATTCGCCTGCCCCTTTTCATGCCCAAATTTCTGGAGCGCATATGACACAAGACCGTGAGCAGACCGGCGGCACGCTGGCCCAGCAAATGTTTGGACCCCAAGCCGGGGTCTACGCGCAAAGCAAGGTGCATATCAGTGACGACAGTCTCGAGTCAGTTCAGAAGCTCACCGCGCCAATCACGGCGAATGGCGCCGCTCCCTACCGCTGGGCCGTGGACATAGGAACCGGGGCCGGTTTCACCGCCTTCGCCATGGCCGAGGTGTCGGAAAACGTGGTGGCATCCGACATCACCCAGCCCATGCTGCGCCAGGTCAGGCGCATCAGCGGAGAGCGGGGACTTCCCAACGTCGGGCTGGCCCAGAATGCGGCCGAATCCCTGCCCTTCGCCAGCGGGAGCCTGGACCTCATTACCTGCCGCAAGGCGGCCCACCACTTCCGAGATTTCGAAGCTGCCCTCGATGAGGCGCAACGCACACTGAGGCCGGGAGGCTCGCTGGTGATGGCCGACACCGTGGCGCCGGAGGACGACGCCCTGGCCAAGTGGCAGAATGACGTCGAACTGAGGCGCGACTTCAGCCATGTGGAGGACCGCAAGATTTCGGTGATCCGCCAGCTGCTTGCCGACCGGGGCTTGGAGGTGGTTGGATGGGAGAACGAGCGGGTCTACCTGTGGTTCAACGATTGGGTCATGCGGACCAAGGTACCAGAGGAAGAAGCCCAGGCACTGCGACGTGAATTTCAGGAAGCTTCGCACGAGCTGAAGCAAGCGTTCCAGGTCGGAGAGCCGGAAGAGGATGGCGACTTTCTGTTCTCGTTCCCAGTATGGGTGTTCCGAGCGGTGAAGGGGTAGGCGGGCTCGACCGACCTACGTCGGCCACTGCTCCAGGTTCCAGGCCATGTCCCAGAACTGGTACTCGAGGCGGAGGCTGGTAATGTAGGCCGTCTCCATGGCCGCCTGTTCCTCGGCGTTGGCAGAGTTGCCGATCCGGTCGGTCAACGTGCGCAAGTAGGTGGCCAGGTCGCGGAACTCGCTGGAGGAATACATGCCAACCCATTCGGCGTAAAGGGGCGCGTGGGTGGGCGGTCCCTCGCGGTCGAGGTGCTCTCCGATTTCCCAGTATCCCCACTGGCAAGGCAGCAGGGACGCAGCAAGTTCGCCAAAGCTGCCCTGGGATGCCACCCGCAGCAGGTAGCTCGTGTAGGCGACGGTGCTCGGAACGGGGCGAGTGGCTTCCAGTTCCTCGCGGGTGATCCCGAACTGGGCGCAGTAGCCGCGGTGCAGCTCCATCTCGGTGTTGAGCGTCTCGTCCAACAACCCCGCGAACCAGGACATCACCTCCAGCTCCGGCGCCCGGGCCGCCCCAAGGGCCAGCGCGCGGGAATAGTCGACCAGGTACACGTAGTCCTGGGTAACGTAGAACTTGAACCGCTCAACGTCCAGGTCGCCGCGACCGATGCCGCGCACGAAGGGATGCTCCAGGATGGCCTGGCGGATTGGCAGAGACCGCTCCTCGACGCCTTCGATAAAGCTCATAGCTAGTCTTGTTGGTCCCGTGCTGGACGCTGGCGATGGAGAAATATGCCTGCCAGCGGGATGGACAAGCCCGGCAGCAGAGGGGTGGTCAGAGTGTCGTCTGTGCCCAGGAAAGCCCGCTCGGCGTACACGTCGTCCGAAAGTTCCAGCTGGGTAACAGTGTCGTTCTGAGGATCGATGGTCCAGTATTCCAGCACACCGGCCTCAGCGTATATCTGACGCTTGAGTACCAGGTCGCGGCTGCGGTCAGTGGACAATATCTCGATGGCAATGTCAGGGGCGCCCTCCACCCACCTGCCTTGCAGGACACCCTGACGGTCGTCGCGGACGACGACTATATCGGGTTCTGGAGCCCGCTGTAGCTCCCTGGAAAGGATAGTGGTCATTTCCTGGTAGAACCGGGCGGGCGGTTCGTCGAATTCATTCAGGTAATTTTGGAAGTGCCAGCAGAATTGAAAATGGAGGAATTGATGGTCACGAGTTCCGGAAGGCATTATGGATAGCACTCCGTCGTCGAGCTCCCACTTGCCGTCGGTCTTTCCGAGGGCCAGGAACTCGTCAAGGGACATCCGCGTGCCGGTACGAAGGCCGATGGTTGACATGGTCGACTCCGTTCGTCGGCGTCAGAGTCAGTGCACCGCACGTTGCAATTGTAGCAGAGGCTCTTCTGCCGGTAGTCAGGACGGCAGCAAATGCCTGGGTGTCGTTGCATACTCCTTTATCCACGCTTTCCACACATTGTATGGGCACGGAGATGGCAATTATCTGACAGTTGGCGCTTCCGCCCCCTTGTCAAAGACACGTATAATTACCCCAATCCGATACATGAACACGGAAGTGATTCCTATGGAAGTTGTTTTCACTCAGGATGTACCCAATAAGGCCCGCGCCGGCGAGATACGAAACGTGCCCGACGGCTACGCTCGCAACTATCTGCTGCCCAAGGGGCTGGCCGTGATGTCGACCCCGGAGGTGCTGAAACGGCTGCACAAGATCAAGACGGCAGGCGACGAGGTCAGGCTGCGCGAGACCAAGGTGCTCGATGAACTGAAAGAGGCCCTCGACGACACCGAAATCACCGTACAGGCCCGCATCACGCCTACCGGCCGGTATTACGGAGCGATCACCAGCACCCACATCTCGATGGCTCTGGCCGAGGTCGCCGGCCGTGAGGTGGAGCGGCGCTGGATCGAGGTTGCGGAGCCCATTCGCGAGCCGGGCGAATACGATATCACCCTGCGTTTCTCCACGGAAATCGCAGCGACGATCCACGTAAAAGCCGAAGCCGAAGAGTAGACATTGACCCTCTACGCCGAAAAACTGCTCCCCCACAACATCGAGGCGGAGGAGGCGCTCATAGGCTCTCTGCTCATCGACGGTGAGTGCATCGCCCGCATTGCGCCGATGCTGCAGGCCGGCGACTTCTACCGGGAGCGCAACCAGTTCTGCTACGACGCGGCGGTGGCCCTGTTCCAGCGGGACCAGGCCATCGACCAGACCACGCTGGCCGGCGAACTGGGGCGGACCGAGCGGCTGGACTCCATCGGCGGGATGGCCTACCTGTCGCACTTGGTATCCATTACGCCGACGTCGGTGCATTCCGAGGACTATGCCGAAATCGTTTCCCGCACCGCCACGATGCGGAAACTCATCGCGGCTGCCTCCCGCATTTCGGAGCTGGGATACAACGATACCGACGACGTGGACGGGACGCTGCGGCAGGCCGAAGATGCCCTGTTCGCCGTTCGCGGTGGGATCCAGGCCCGGGGTTTCGTTCCGCTGCGGCAGATCTACGACCAATACCTGCAGGACAGGGCCGGGATGATGGAACCCGAGGCCGACTCGGTCAGCCCGGTGATGTCCGGCTACGGCGAGCTGGACGAACTGCTGGGAGGGGATGCAGCGGTCGGACCTGGTCATCCTCGGCGCGAGGCCCTCCCTGGGCAAGAGCACTCTGGCACTGAACATGTGCCTGAACGCCGCCAAGAACGGCTCCACGGCCGGCGTGTTCAGCCTGGAGATGAGTTGCGAGCAGCTGGCCATGCGCATCCTGTCGTCAGAGGCGGGAATCGACTCCCACCGGCTGAGGCTCGGGCTCTATACGATGGCGGAAGAACAGCGGATGATCGACGCCATCGGTCAGTTGTCCGACCTGCCGGTGTACATCGACGACACGCCCTACCAGAGCATGCTGGAAATGCGCAGCAAATCGCGCAGGCTGTACATGGAGCACGGGCTCGACCTGCTGGTCGTGGACTACCTGCAGCTGGTGGCGGGGCAGGGACGCGGCTTCAGTGCCAACCGGGTGCAGGAAATCAGCGAGATCTCCCGGTCGCTCAAGGCACTGGCGAGGGATCTGAAAGTTGCCCTGATCGCGTGTTCGCAGCTGAGCCGCCTGGTCGAGAACCGGCCCAGCCACAGGCCGCTGCTTTCCGACCTGCGGGACAGCGGCAGCATTGAGCAGGATGCCGACGTGGTGATGTTCATCCATCGCGAGGACCTGTACATCACCGAGGAAGAATGGGAGCAGCAGCGTCCCGGTCAGCCTTACCCCCGGAACATCGCAGATATCATTGTCGCCAAGCACCGCAACGGCCCCACGGGCAGCATACAGCTGGAGTTCCGCGACAACTTGGTGCGCTTCGACTCCTTCGCCCGAATGCCCGCCTTCTAGGAGACCCCCGCAGCTCCAATACCAGCGCGACTGCACACACAGGTCGGATGGACGAACGATTCGGCTGAAACCATTGTGTATTCCCGCCAAGGCGGGAATGACGAGACAGAGGAAGTATGGTCTTCAGCGGTTTTCCAAGAGATACACTCTACACGCCACCCCCGACCCGCTCTTCGGCCCGCTCCTGGAGGACATTCAGGATATGGCCGAACTGAAAGTGGCGCTCCGGGGCATCTGGCTTCTGCACCACAAGCGTCAGGGCCCACGAACGGCGTCGCTGGACGAGTTCCTGACAGACACGGTCCTGCTGCGAGGGTTGGCGTCCGAAGGCAGCGCTGACAAAGCAGTGGAGGAAATCCGGCGCGGCCTGAGGCTGGCGGTCCGGCGAGGCGTGTTCCTGGTGCACGGCGGTAACCCTGAAGAGGCGGTGTTCGCGCTGAACAACGACGCCGGACGCAGGGCGCTGGCGCGACTGAAGGAAACGGGCGCGAGCGGGACCCCGAGTCCCGGCGCGGACGAGGCGCCGGCGAGACCCAAGGAAAAACTGAACATTTTCGCGCTGTACGAGGACACCATCGGGATGCTGTCCCCGATCGTCGCGGAGCGGCTGAAGGAGGCGGAGCAGAGATATCCTCCGGGCTGGATTCGCGAGGCGTTCGAAATCGCGGCTCTGGAAAACAAGCGAAGCTGGCAGTACGTCGCCGCCATCCTGGCCCGGTGGGGGTCGGAGGGCAAGGGTAACTGGGCTGGCGGGAGCAAGGATGATGGAAAGCCTGGGCGAAATTCTCCGCAGAATCAGCGCGGCAAGTACAGCAAAGACTACGAACGGTACCGGGGCCGCCCCCGGCTCCCGAACCGGAGCGCGCTGACGACTGTCCGTACTGCCATGGCAGTGGATGGGTGACCCAGCGCGTCCACGTGGGGCATCCCGATTTCGGAAAGGCCGCGCCCTGCCGGTGCCGCGAGACCGAGGACTCCCTGCCGTCGAGGTTGGAGTCGTTGCGCCGCTACAGCAACCTCGGGGCGCTTTCGCGGCTGACCTTCGGAGCCACGCGCACCGAGGGGCCCATGCCGGACATGGCGGCGCGCCGCATGTTCACTGAGGCCCTGCCGCAGGCGGCGGCATACGCAGAGAACCCGGAGGGCTGGCTGGTGCTGACCGGCCCTTCCGGCAGCGGCAAGACGCACCTCGCGGCCGCCATTGCCAACCGCTGTATCGAACGGCAGCAGACCGTCTTTTTCATAATGGTGGCTGACCTGCTAGACCACCTCCGGGCTGCCTATTCCCCCTCCAGCGAAATTGCCTATGACGATCTGTTCGACCAAGTGCGGAACGCGCCGGTGCTGGTGCTGGACGATCTGGGCGCTCACAGCTCGACGCCGTGGGCTCAGGAAAAGCTGTTCCAGGTCATCTACCACCGGTACAACAACGCCCTGCCGACGGTGCTGACCATTCGCGGGCCCATGACCCGCCTGGACGAAGCCCTGCGCACACGTCTGGAGGCGGCGGAACTCTCGACGGTGCTGCAACTGGGGCACCTGAACAGCCGGCTGGCCCTGGGGATCGGCGAGGTGCGGTCGGAGATGCTCTCCCGCATGACCTTTGCAGGCTTCGACGTGGCCGGCGGGCAAAGGGCCACCAAGAGGGAGCAGGACGAGTTGGCGCGGGCCCTCAATTCCGCACAGACTTTCGCCAGCTTTCCCGAAGGCTGGCTGCTGTTCACTGGCAGCCGGGGCTCTGGCAAGACACACCTTGCCGTGGCCATCGCCGGGGAAAGCCTGCGGCAGGGCAGGCAGGTATTCTTCGCCTTCGTGCCCACATTGCTGGACCACCTGCGCATGACCTTCAGCCCCGACAGCCCGGTGGGGTTCGACGACCTGTTCGAGCAGGTGCTCAACTCGGAGCTGCTGGTCCTCGATGACCTGGGATCGGAAAACAGCACGCCATGGGCCGAGGAAAAGCTGTACCAGATCGTCGTCCACCGGCACGAGGCCCGGCTGGCCACCGTCATCACCACTGCGTCGAGCATGGAGGAACTGGAGAACGCCAAGCCGCGCATCGCCTCACGCATGGTGGACAGCATGGTGGTCGACTGGGTGCCAATAGACGCTCCGAACTTCCGGGACCAGCGGCGGCGCTAGGGCTTCGGTATCCGTTGTGCTAGACTATGGCCGCCAACGAAAGGGGGCCTGATATGACTAGTGGAGAGCAGTACCGGGTCATTCGCGAGCGCAACGTCATGGTGCCGATGCGCGACGGTATTCGCCTGGCGACGGACATCTACCGTCCCGATTCGCCGGGGCGCTTTCCGGCACTGGTGACGCGGGGACCGTACGGCAAGGACGGCTACGCCGACAACCAAGAGCACTCCATTTGGTTCTTCCCGCAACGCGGCTACGTGGTGGTGAGCCAGGACTGCCGCGCCCGCTTCGACTCCGAAGGCGACAACTACCACCCGCTGTTCCAGGAGGGCCAGGACGGCTACGACACCGTGGAGTGGGCGGCCCGCCAGCCCTGGTGCAACGGCCGGGTCGCAACCACCGGGCAGTCGTACCTGGGGGCGACGCAGTACACCCTCGCCGCCGGCCCGCGACCGCCGCACCTCGCCTGCATGGCGCCCGTGTCTGCCTCGGCCGACTTCCACCAGAGCTGGGTCTACCACACCGGCGGCGCCATGGAGTGGGGCTGGATGGTGCCCTACGCCATCCACAAAGGTCGCAACACCCTGGTGCGGGCGGGCCGCGAAGACCTGTTGGCGCAGATGGACGAGTACGTGCTGCCGCCGGACAACTTTGCCCAGCCGCTGACCGACGCGTGGTTCCGCCACCTGCCCCTCCGCGACTGGATCGATCGCCTCAAGGAAACAGCACCCTATCTTCATGAGTATTTCGATCAAGAGAACGACGGGCCGTACTGGTCGCCAATCAACCTGATGCGGCAGGCCCACAAGATCTCCCTGCCCATGTTCCACGTCAGCTCGTGGTACGACATTTCCTGGAGGGGCGCTGAACGGCTACCAGTCCCTGCGCGACAAGGCCGCCACAGCCGAGGCGCGGCGGAGCCAGCGGCTCCTCGTGGGGCCGTGGGCGCATATCCGGCCTTACACCGCCCCGACCTCAGGCGACACAGGCGACATCGACTTCGGCCCAGAGGCGCGCATCGAGCTGCACGAGCACCTGCTGCGCTGGTTCGACTACTGGCTGAAAGATATCGAGACCGGCCTGTTGGACGAGCCGCCGGTCAGCATCTTCGTCATGGGTGAGAACCGCTGGCGCGCCGAGCAGGATTGGCCGCTGGCCCGCACCCACTACAGCAAGTGGTACATGCACTCCGGCGGCTCGGCCAACACCCTCGACGGCGATGGCGCATTGTCCACCTCCCCGCCCGGAGAGGAGCCATACGACGTTTACACCTACGACCCCGCCGACCCGGTGCCGACCCGCGGTGGCTCCACGCTGATCATCCCCCAGGGCGTGGCGGACCAGCGGGAGGTGGAGGCACGGGATGACGTGCTGGTCTACACCTCGGAACCGCTGGAGCGGGACATGGAACTGACCGGTCCCATCACCTGCACGCTGTACGCGGCAACCACTGCGGTGGACACCGATTTCACGGCCAAGCTGGTGGACGTGCGGCCGGACGGCTTCGCCCACAACCTGCAGGACGGCATCGTGCGGGCGAGGTTCCGTACCTCTGTTGCGGAGCCGTCGCTGCTACGACCTGGGCGCATCTACAAGTACGAGATCGACCTCTGGTCAACCAGCCATGTGCTGTTCGCAGGGCACCGGCTGCGTCTGGAGATTTCCAGCAGCAACTTCCCACGCTTCGACCGCAACCCGAACACCGGCGCCGCCATCGGCGTTGACGCGCAGCTGGAAACGGCGTTGCAGACGGTGCTGCACACGGCCGATTACCCCTCGCACGTCACGCTGCCGGTTATTCCGCGGTAAGGCCGGAAGCCCCCATAATTCTGGAGGCTTGCCCTGGCATGGCATACTGGACAATATTTTTTGAGGATTCCGATAAATGAGCACAACCCGACAGGTTTTTTCGCCGTCGCAGCGCCAGCTTCTGGATGCGGTGCTGGACCGCATCATCCCGCCGCAGGAGAACCGGCCAGGCGCGGGTTCACTGGGAGTGGGAAAATTCGTGGAAGGAGTGGCGGTCGGGGAGCCTGGGCTGACCCGCATGTTCGTGCGGGGACTGGCTGACATCGAGATCGCCGCCGCGGAGAGTGGCCCCGACGGCTTTGCCGCGCTGACGAATGAAGCGAAGGATGAAGTGCTGAGAGCGGTGGAAATTTCCAGCAGCGACTTCTTTAACCAGTTGGTGCTGCAGGTATACAACGGGTACTACACCGACTTGACGGTTTTCGAAAAGATCGGATATACTCTGCCATTGCCCCCTGCTTCAGGGGCAAAACTCGAACTTTTGGACGAGACATTGTTAGAGGCGCAGCGCCAGCGGGCCCCTTTCTGGACTCGGGTCTGACCGATAAAGTGGGCGGGCTACCGGCTATTGTGCCGGGGAGGAACGCCATGCCCGCAACCACTCGCAGGGAAGAATTTGACCTGAAGCTCGTCGGTCTGGAAGCGGAGGTTGAGGGGCTGGCCTATTACGTGAGCGACGCGGTCCACCGCTCTGTCGAAGCGCTGAAGACACGCGACCTCGCTGCCTCCCGGCAAGTCATCGAAGACGACGATTACATTGATCAGAAGCAGGCCGAGATCGAGGCCCGCTGCATCAACCTCATTGCGACTCAGCAGCCCGTGGCCCGGGACCTCCGGTCCATCATCGCGTTGCTCCACATCGGCGTCGAGCTGGAGCGTATGGGAGATTACGCCGAGGGTATAGGCAAGATATCAGCGTCCATGGGCGGCGACGAGCATGAAGCCACTCGTGAGCCCCAATGATCGAACATCCGCTCATGTGGCCCGGAATTGGGCTACAGAATGCTGACGAGACAGCATCGACAGTCGCGTTGGCTAAAGCGGACACCTGGAGAAAGCTCAGGCAGTGGTGGACGCCGACGACGAGGTTGACGACCTGTACGACCAGGTCTACCGGGATCTGCTTGATTACATGATCAACGACTCGCAGCCACTGTTCAAGCGGGCAACCATACTGCGGTGGAGTGCTCACGACTGGATGCGCATGCGCGGACCGGGCCAACCAATATCGCACGAATGCGGTTGAGTTCCTGGTCAAGGGCAGCAACCTCGACATAACCATGTCACCGATCAGAGAGACTCAGCGCGAGCGAGTGCTCGAAGCCTCCTGACGGTTGGTAGCAGGAACGCTACATTGTCTCTACGCGGCGCCTCACCTGGGGCGCCGGACTCTTTTCTCCACCATCACCTCGCCTCGGACCTCATTTATTGTGTGATGACATTCAGTCCCTAGTTTGCAGCTGGTGGTTGCCATCCCGTAACAAGAATATATATTCTTGATCATCCATGCGGTTCGAGCCTGAGCCGAATTCTGAAAACATGGCCGCTTCTGGCCAAAGACAGCCGGAAAATCAAGAATTCTCTTCACCCGGACTCCCGGCGAATTCGCGGAAACCCCGGCTTTCACCCGTCATCCCTGCGTGACATTTCCCCACAAAAACAGGGAGCGGGCTAGCGCAGGCACCAACTCCAACACGAGACAACACGAGACAAAACGAGACAAAATTGAGCAGCTTTTCTCAATATCATATGCCTGGCGCGTGAGGACTCCCCCGTCCCTCAATTGAGAGAATGGTGAGGAGAGCCCGACTCGGCGGGGCGCCTCTCCGCATGCAGACCCTCCTTCCGGCAAAAGTCGTAGACCCCCGGTGCAATCGGGGCCGGAATTCAGGCCTCTTCAGCGTCAAGTGATTCCGCCCTCCTGAAACGGTACCCAGCCCCTGTATCAATCACGCCTTGACAGGCCAATTTATGTCTAATAATATTAGAACAAATATTGCGAACATAATTTCTCGTAGGTTTGTATGGAGGTATGAATGGCAGGGCGCGCAGTATAACAGAGAATCTGCACTGCAAGATCACTGCGCAATCCGGCCTGGCTGAGATGCATCCCGTCCTTCCCCTGCGTGATGGACGCTGAGGGAGGGGTCCTACCGGGTGGTGCGCCACGCCTGCACCTACTGCTACGCCAGGCCGACGCACGAGTACTGGGGGATGGACGCGGGCCGCGATTTCGAGCTCAGCGCGTGTTCGCCAAGGTGAACGCCCACGAGGTGCTGCGCCAGGAGCTCAAGCGAAAGATGGTAAGAGTTGCGTGCGTGCGTGCGTCAATCAGCTCATCGGCCTCACCAGCGTCGGACCCCTACGAGCCGGCGGATGCGGAGTACCAGCTCACTCGAAATGTGCTGCAGGTACTGGTTGACTTCGCCAACCCCTGCTCCATCACCACCAAGGGAGTGCTCGTGCGGCGCGACGTCGACCTGCTGCGGGAACTGAGCGAAGTCGCCGAGGTCAGTGTGAACTTCAGCATCGGCACCGTTGACGACGAAATCTGGAAGCAGATGGAGCCGGGAGCTCCGCGGCCGCAGTCGCGGCTGGAGGCGATGCAGCACCTCGTGGAGAACGGCATCAACGCGGGCGTGATGATGGCGCCTCTGCTGCCCGGCATCAGCGACCATGAGGAGAACATCGCCGCGGTCGCCGAGGCGGCGCACAACCACGGAGCGCAGTTCCTCGGGTCCAATGTGCTGTTCCTCAAGCCCGGCTCCAAGGAGTGGTTCATGCCCATGCTGAAGGAGACCTACCCGCATCTCGAGCAGGCCTACGCCAAGCTGTACCGCAAGACCTATGCGCCCGAGGAATACACCAGGAGTGTGCTGTCCATCGTCGACCGGGAGCGCCGCCGCTGGGGTCTCCACAAGCGGGAAAGGGACCCGGCCCCCAGGCCGGTGAGGGGTCAGCTGCAATTCAGCTTGACGGAGGAAACGCCGAGGCGGCGACGCAAATCGACCCCAGCCACACCTGTGCCCCAAACAGGCCAGCTGGAACTGGCGCTCACCGCCTAGGGGTCCGGCATTTCGCAGCCTGCCAACGACCCCTCAGGGGACGGCTACCGGGAGTAGCGGTAGCCGTCACCGGACCGGTCGCAGTTAAGGCGGCGGCTGAGGTGCAGTCCTTCCAGAACGAACTCCGCCGCCGCGGCGACTACCTCCGGGCGGCGGTCGCCCTCGGTCAGCTTCGTCACTGCTGCAGACAAGCCGTCGATGGCCGCGACCATTTCGGGGTATTCAGCTGCCGGATGGTCGCTGCCGGTCACGGCCAACCCACCCAGGTCAAAGGCCATGATCACGTCTTCCAGTTCATCCAGGTCGAACATCGCTCCGAATACCCGCAGGACAGACCGGCGAGTCAGCTCGTCGGTGACGCGGGACTCCCGTCCCTCCTCAAAGGTCTCCAGCTCTATCTTGCCGGCAAAGGACGCGACGATGTAGGAGAGGTCGCTGACCCGTGGGCAGGCCCATTCCTCGCCGTTAATTATGCTGCGGCGCACGGAGTTGGACAGGGCGGTCTCGAAGTTGGCGATGGACACCCGCACGCTGACGCCGGAGCGCTGGTTGATTTCGCTGCTCAGGCGTGCCTGGGCGGTAATCTCGGCGAGGATGCGCTTCATGTATTCAGGGATCACCAGCTTGTCTTCGTCGGGGATAGGAAACGTTGTCGCGTCTTCTGCTCTCATTATGGCCGATCTCGTCCTGAAGGATCGCGGGTGCTGGTAGTGTGGTGTGATGTGATGATCTGGGGCACCGAGCTCGGTCCTTGAGCGGCGTCACAATCCGCCCGCGGTTCGTGTAGTCCTCGGGGTTGGCCGTTGACACCACGTATACGTCAGAGGGCGACCGATCCGGCGTAGCGTCGTTGACATCTGCACGTCTCCGCTCTCCATCAGGTGCCTTTAACGCCCCTGGATGCGCTCGGCAGTCGGGCAGTGCTCGTTGATGCAGAATTGATGTGCCGCGATGGTGCGGGTGGGCACAATCGTATGGATCACGAGCTCATCGGAGAGGTAATGTCCCTCGGCCACCTTGATGGGATCAATCTCGCCGATCAGGTCGGCGATGGATATGTCCGGAGTGGCCAGCTTTTCCGAGTAGCGCTCCTCGCGGGGCAGCCACCCTATGGGCGTGTTATCGCCCTCCTCAGCCACCCGGTTGCGACAGGCCTGGCAGATCGGGTTATACGGATCGTCGTTGATTTCGCAGTCCGCTATGACCGGGATGTAATCGTCCAGCAGGTTGACCAGGCCGCGAATCAGGCGGGACTTTGCCTGTCCTCGTTCACCCAGCAGGATCACGTCCTGACCGGCGAGGATTGCGTTCTCGAGCTGTGGGATGACCGTTTCCTCGAACCCGATGATGCCCGGGAATACAATCTCCTCGGAACGAATCCGGTTGATCAGGTTGTCCCGTATCTCAGAGCGCACAGGGCGAACCACGTATCCGCTGTTTCGCAGGTCGTCTATGGTTCGCAGAGAAGCATAGTCAATCATCAAAACACTCCTGTCCGGCCAGCGCCAGCCTCCGGAGAGGGGTCAGCTGGGAATTGTACCAACTTAACACAACTTCCCCTATAATTGAACGAAAGTGGCAGAGCGCTGAGGAGTGGTCCATGTTTATGCGGTTAGCGGTCCCATTGCTGCTGTTCTTTGCTCCCCGGCTCTTGCCTCACATAGTGAAATTCGGGCGGCTGGTGTGGCGGCTCACCCTCGACAAGCGGGTGCCGCTGTTTCTCAGGCTGCTGTTGCCGATAGCAATCCTGTACGCGATATCACCGATAGACCTTGTCAAGGACTCCGTTCCGGTCCTGGGCCGGTTCGACGATCTGATATTCATCGCCATGGCCCTGTTGCTGCTAGTCAAGCTGTCGCCCAAAGAGGTGGTTGACGAGCACAACGGCGTCATTCCCCCGTCCGACCGACCAGAGGACAAAGACCCCGACAAGGTCGTTGATGGGACCGGTCGAGTGATCGACGACGAATAATCGTCTCCGATCCCGGCGCGAGCAGCCCCCGGACACTCCTCCCCGTGGGGAGATAGTACATACTCCAAGCTGGAGCCGAAGTATCCCTCTCCCCGTCAATTCGTCTGACGCCCGTCTGCCCAGCCCTGCGCCCAAGGCCACAGGGGGCGGAATTGTCCCCGCGCCTGGGATGGGGCTCTACATACATGTGCCCTTCTGCAAGACCAAGTGCCCCTACTGCGACTTCAACACCTACCAGGGCATCGAGGGGCAGATGGGCGGCTACCTTGAGGCGGTAACCACCGAGTTGCGCCTCTGGGGCGATGCGCTGGAACATCCCCAGGTGCGGACAGTCTTCTTCGGCGGCGGCACGCCCTCCTACCTGCCGGACGGGGACATCGCCGCGATCTTGGGCGCAGCTTCCGACGCCTTCCGTATCGACGCAGGGGCGGAGATAACCATCGAGGCCAACCCGGGAGACCTGGATGACGCCGCCTGCCGGGGCCTGCGGCGCCAAGGCGTGAACCGGCTGAGCATCGGAGTTCAGAGCCTCGACAACGGCCTGCTGCAGTTGCTGGGTCGGCGACACACCGCCGACGGAGCAATCGCCGCCTTCCAGACCGCAAGGCAAGCCGGATTCGACAACGTCAACCTCGACCTGATGTACGGCCTTCCCAACCAGGACCTGGGCCAGTGGCAGGACGCGATTACAGGGCTGGTCGCCCTGGCGCCGGAGCACATCTCCCTGTACGCGCTGACGCTGGAGGAAGGTACGCCCATGCAGCTGTGGGCGGACCAGGGCAAAATACCCGTCCAGGATCCGGACATGGCCGCCGATATGTACGCGATGGCTCGCGATGTATTGGCTGCGGCAGGCTACCACCACTACGAGATCTCCAACTGGGCCAAACCCGGCCTCCAGTCGCAGCATAACCTCATCTACTGGCGCAACGAGCCATACCTGGGCGTGGGGCCCGGGGCGCACTCCCGGCTGGGAGAGTACCGGTTCTGGACGGTGCTGGCGCCTCGGGACTATGCGAGCAGGGCGGAGGAATGGTCGCAGGCCCTCTCGTCAGTGTGGGCGTCGTTCGGCGAGGGTGAGCTGTGCCGGTCGCGCACAGTGGATGGCTGGGAGCACATCGACACCGAAACGTCGTGCGCCGAGACCATGTTCCTTGGGCTCCGGCTGCTGGACGGGATGAACCTGACCGCCTCGTCGGCAGCGGTGGGGCGGGACCTAGCCACCCGGTACGAGGCAGAGATCCGGGAACTCCTTGCGATGGGGTTGCTGCTGCGGGAGGGAGACATGATTCGCCTCGACCCGTCGGCATATCTGATCGCGAACCAGGTGTTCACGCGGTTTCTGTGATGGCCGAACAAGGCGTGTTATATTCGGTCAATGAGGCTACCCAACCGGCATTTAGCCCATGTGCCCGAAATGAAGATTACGCATTACCTTTTGAACTTGAACCACCCTAGGGGAAAAGGCAAGGCGCAGGCATTCCGGGGCAGAGGGTATGATGAAAGCAACGTAATCGTGTTCATCCGCGACTTAGTTGCCATAGCTCAAACTTACCCCGTCTCTGAGGTCCGTCAGCTTCCCAACGGGGTCCATTATGTAGTATATGGCGAAATACCAACACCAGTCGGGGGCATGATGCTGGTCAGGACAATTTGGAGGATCGACACTGGAGAGAATGCTCCGAGGCTTATATCAGCCTTTCCGCGACTGACGATAGAACAGGAATCGCAGAAATGAAAGAATTTGAGCTAGTGGCGCTGACTCAAGACCTTGAAAGCACGCATCTCAAAAAAGGAGATGTGGGGGTTATCGTAGATGTTCTAGCGGATAGCGAGGTCTTCATTGTGGAGTTCATTCTCCAGACCGGCTTCACTGCGGCTTTAGAGGAAATCGATGCCGGTGCTGTGCGTCCCGTGAAAGAGGGCGAACTCACGCGAGAAAAGTATCGAGAATGGAAACCCGAATGGACAGACTCTTTTGGCTACTGTCCGCCTATTTCGGAAATTCCCGAGTACTCTATGCCACCCGAGGCGCGTCCGGCCAAGGCACATTATCTGGGATACGTTGACGGGATCGAAAGTTAGGGAACGCTGCAATGTACGTAATCGGAACTGCAGGGCATGTCGACCACGGCAAGTCCACGCTGGTCAAAGCACTGACGAGCATTGACCCCGACCGGCTCCCCGAGGAAAAGGAGCGGGAGATGACGGTCGACCTGGGTTTCGCGTGGATGACGTTGCCCAGCGGCCGCGAGGTCAGCATCGTCGACGTCCCCGGCCACGAGCGGTTCATCAAGAACATGCTGGCCGGAGTGGGCGGGATCGACTTGGCTCTCCTCATCGTGGCGGCGGACGAAAGCGTGATGCCCCAGACCCGCGAGCACCTGGCCATCCTGGACATTCTGCAGGTGACGAGAGGGCTGGTGGTGGTGACCAAGACCGACCTCGTGGATGACGAAGAACTGGTAGAGCTGGTCAAAGCCGAGGTGGAGGATACGTTGCAGGGTACGTCCTTCGAAGGATGTCCCATGGTCGGCGTATCGGCACAAACCGGCGACGGGCTGGACGAGCTGCGGGGGATGATCGACAGCATCCTGGACGAGACGGAAATGAGGCGAGACCTGGGCCGACCCAGGCTGCCGATCGACCGGTGTTTCACCATATCGGGATTCGGTACAGTCGTGACCGGTACTCTCATCGACGGTTCGCTGGCGGTCGGGCAGCAAATCGAGTTGGCAGGGTCACAGCAACGGGCCAGGATCCGGGGACTGCAGAGCCACAAGACCAAAGTCAGCAGCGCAGAACCCGGCGTGCGGCTCGCGGTTAATCTGTCTGGCATCTCCCGCGATGACATCGAGCGGGGAGAGATTCTGACATCGCCGGGATGGCTGCGCCCAGCCCGCCGGCTGGACGCCCGTATTCGAATGGTGAACGATGCTCCTCACCCCCTGAAACACAACGAGGGCGTGACCTTCCACCTTTTCACCAGCGAGTCTCACGCCCGCGTGCGCCTGCTGGACGCGGAGCAACTGGACGCCGGCTCGGAGGGCTGGGTGCAACTGCTGCTCTCGGAAGCGCTGCCGGTCGTGAAGGGGGACTATTTCGTGGTCCGCTCGGCCGACAGCACCCTTGGCGGCGGGCAGGTGGTGGACCCCAACCCACGGCGGCGACACCGACGGTTCGACGTCGACGTGTCGGAGCAGCTGATGCTCCTGGACGAGGGAGCCGACGAGGATGTCATCGTCAGCGTGGCCGAGCAGTGGGGCCCGTGCAACCTCACCGACCTGTCCCGGAGAGCCAACCTTCCGCGCGAGGAGGCGCTGGAGCGGGCAGTCGCACTGGCTGAAGAGGGCGACCTGATCACCCTGGGCGACCTCTCCACCGACGGCGACGCGGTCGTCTATTCCGCGCTGGGCTGGGGCGCTCTCAAGGGCCGGCTGGCCGGAGTCCTGCGCTCCTATCACGACCAGTATCCTTTGAGAAGGGGCGCACCCGCGCAGGAGGTGCGAAGCAGGGTGGGACTGTCGCAGCCGGTGTACCTGCGGGCACTGGCCCGGATGGGTGACGAGGGCTTCGTGGCGGAGGATGGCCAAGCCGTAAGGCTGCCCGGGCATGAGGTCGAGTTCACTCCAAAGATGGAGCAGCAGGTCGCGAGATACCTTCAGTCGCTGGACCGCGAGCCATACTCGCCCCCAACCGATCAACCCCTGGAAGGCGAACTGCTGAGCGCGCTGGTTGACCAGGGCAAGGTGGTTCGAGTGGGCGATTCCGTCGTATTTGCGGCCACGGCCTACCAGGAAATGACTGTACGCGTCGTGGAATACCTGCGGGAAAATGGCAGCATCACGGTGGCGGAGGCGCGGACCCTGTTCGACACCAGCCGGAAGTACATCCTGCCGCTGCTGGAGCGAATGGACCAGGAACAGATCACTCGCCGCAACGGCGACGAGCGGGTCCTGCGGTAGCTGCTTTCGTCTGATACTCCCGAGGGATTATCCCTCCTCACTCTTCGAGATAGTCCAGAAACTCCTGGTAGCTGGAAAACTGGGCCACCGTCCTGAGGAAATCCCCGAGAGAATCGCTCTTGGCGCGCAGTTCGCGCAACTGTCCCTCGACGGGGCTGTCCGAGGCCGCGCTGGTGGCGTAGGAGCCGTAGAAGGCGAAAAACGCCTGGTTGATCTTGCGGATCCGGTACCCGCGGTCCAGCAACTCCTGGCGACGCTCCTCCATGTAGCTCTCTGCCTCTTCGATCCTGCCTTCGGCCAGCAGGTTCTCGGCGGTCTGCCGGGTCTCGCGCATTTCGGCGGTGAAATCGAAGGCATTTGGGTCCCGTTCTTCAGGCGGAGCCGGCGGCTTCCGTTCGTAGTCGATGCCCGTCATGGACTCGTAGGCCTGGTCGCCGATCTCCCACCCGCCCAGTGTGGCCGCCGTTTCATTTAGGGTTGTCATGTCCGGGCTGTCCCAGAAATGCTGGCCTAGGGGCTGAAAAAAGAACCAGTTGTGCAGCCACTCGTGGGCAACGGTGTTGAGCGCGAAGTGCAGACTTCCGGCGGCGGAAACCACGGTGGGAAAGGTGCCAACTCCCCCGGTGTTTACCACTATGGCAGACAAGTCGCGCTCGTGCAGCATTACGTCTTCCAGCGCCGTACGCTCATCGGGCCGGACACCATGGCGCAACAGCGTGTTATCGAGCCGGAATATGCGATCGCGTGGGGAGGTAACCAGCAGGGCAGGGGAGTGGCTCAGCACCGTGTCAACCGGCGGCAGGATGGCGCCAATACGTGAGGAGAACTCCTCTTCGTGGAGGATGTCACTTATCTCCCGCTCGATTGTCTGCTCGACCAGCGGCCGGATGCTACCTCGCCGGTCGTGAATTTCGGCGAGCCTGCCCCTGATTTCGGCTGCCCTGGGCGAGGATTCTGGAATGGACAGCAGTTCGCCCTCGAGCCGCTGTTCCTCCTCCCCAAGTTGGAAGAACTCCTCGGCAGCGCTTATCCGTTGCTCGCGCGGCGGCAGGGAGTTCCATGGCAACAGGGCCACCAGCTCGTGGTACCACTTGTCGAAGACATTGGCCGCCTCCCAAGCCAGCAGATTGAAACGATAGGTGGCCACCGCCGCCTCGGCTTCGGTGGGCCTGTAGTCCTTTCCCGACCACAGCAGCAGCGCGATGAGGGCGCAGGCCGCCAGTCCTTGCAGGAAGCCGCGAAAGGCGGCCCTAAAGTTCTCTGGCGACAGAGCAGTGCCTATGCCGAGTGATCTGGCCGATTTCATGACCCTTTGCACAGGATGCGTTTGCCAGAACATTGTGCGTACGATGGTAACGATCGGGCCAGGCTGCGTCCCT
>CASHTH010000557.1:0-34248 GCA_030341885.1 Geodia barretti
AAGGCGTTCCTCTACCACTACGCCCGGTCTCTCCGAACGCTTCCGCTCCTGATCGCCATCGGTCACGTGCCTATTGGAATCGCGTTCATCGCGATCTCACCGTTGGAGGAGTTGACCGTGGCCGCGGCGAGTTGGAGCCTGTCTGCCGGCGTGCTTGGCGGGCTGAGTGCAGTGGTGTTCTTCAAAGTCATGGTGAAACGGGAAGTTACGCGCACGATCCCGGTCGTTCAGACGTATCCGATCTTCGTCGCACCCCTGGCCGTCCTTTTCTTGGACGAGAGTTTGAGGCATTCCACTGGTTCGCCATCTTGGTAACAGTGGCAGGCGCGGTGATGATGTCTATGCGGCAGGACGCCCGAGGTCGTGGCTTCGTGATCGACCGATCACTGCACGCAGCCCTGGGGGCGAGCCTGCTGTTGGCAGGGATGAATCTCGCCGCCAAGCAGGCGGTCGAGACGCTGCCAGTGCTGCTGGTGCACGGTCTCAGGTCGTTCGGACTCGCAGCGGTGCTGATGGCGTTCGGAGCCCGGCGCGAGCCGCTCGACGAGGTCCGCAGGATGATCGCCGAGAGGAGCCGGCGCTTGGACTCTTCGGCCTCAACGAGTTCGTGATTGTCAACACTGGGATGATCCTGAATCTGTGGGCCACGTCGCTCGGCCCGGTATCGTTGGTTTCAGCGCTCACGGGCAGCTCATCGCTCTTTCTCCTGGTATACAGCACCCTGGCTGGCTTTGCGTTTCCGAGGGATGCTCGGCGAACAGGTGGGACGACGGGCGGTGATCGTGAAGGCGTCTGCCACTACGCTCATCGTTGCCGGAGTCATGGTGATCTCGCTCGGATGAGAGGATGACGGAAATGGCGACGAGGGCAATAATTTGCGGAGTAGCGGGATTGTGCGAAGGAGGTTGAGATTCGCTCGTTGAGTGTCCTAGTCTCCGAGCACCGAAAGAATACGCAGAGGGAAGGAGCCTTCAATGGCGGAGAATACAAGGGTGGTAATCGTTGGGGCCGGCCACAACGGCCTGGTGGCAGCGGGATACCTCGGACGGGCCGGTCTGGATGTCCAGGTGTTGGAGCGGAGAGACGTGGTCCGGCGCGCAGCAGTGACCGAGGAGTGGTTCCCAGGGTACAAGATTTCGACGTGCTCGTATGTCTGCCACATCCTGCAGCAGAAGGTGATCGAGGAACTAGAGTTGCGCAAGTATGGCTTCCACGTCTACCCCATCAACCCGATGCGCGTGCACCCCTTCCCCAACGGAAAGTCTCTGACCTTCTGGCACGACGACGAAAAGACGGCCGAGGAGCTGCGCGAGCTTTCGCCGGAGGACGCCGACGCATGGCCGGAATGGGCGGACTGTGGCACCGGGCGGTTTTCTGAGGACAATTAGCGACTATTATCTGGGCCCTCCTCCGTCACTGGCCGAGCTGACGGACCGCTTCCGGCAGGAGGGCGAGGAGGAACTGCTCGAGACGCTGCTCACCGTCCATACAGGGACCTGATCGACCGCTACTTCGTCACGGATGAGGTTAAGGCTGCGGTGAGCACGGGATCTGTGGACATGGCGGACATCAGCGCTCCGGGTAGTTCATACGTCACGGCTCTGTACAGGTTCAGCGCTTTCCGGGAGGACACGGAGAATTACGGGATCGTGCGCGGCGGCATGGGCTCCATCACCCAGTCCATGGCCCGCTCCGCCCAGGCGGCTGGCGTGTCGATCAGGACGGGAGCCGAAGTGGAGCGCTATCCTCACCCACAACGGCAGGGCGGTCGGAGTCCAACTCGTCGAAGGAGAAGTTATTGAGGCCGATATCGTTCTGTCGAACGCAGACCCGAAGCGGACGTACCTCAAGCTCCTGGATGAGGCCGACCTCGACAGGGAGTTCGTCGATGACGTCAGAGCGCTAAAGACGCAGTCGGCTTCGGCCAAGTTCTCTGTGCACTGAGCGAGCTGCCGACTTTTCAGCCTATCTCGGCTCCGAGTACAACCCGGAGCACCTGGCGATGATTTCGCTGTGCCCCTCGGTTGAGCAGTCGGAGAAGACGTGGCAAGACGCCAAGAACGGCAGGGTTCCCGACACTCCCATCATCCAGGTACAGATTCCGTCCGTGTACGACAAGACGGTTGCCCCGAAGGCCGGCACGTTCTGTCGCTGTGGGTCTACTTCCTGCCGGCCCACGTCCGTGACGGCTCATGGCCGGAGATGCGCCAGCAATTCGGGGAGCGGCTCATCGACGAGGTGACGAAGTACGCCCCTAATTTCCGGGACGCGATCATCGACTGGACGCTGCTGACCCCGGAGGACATCGAGGACCGCATCGGTCTGACGGACGGCAACATAAGGCATCTGGACATCATTCCGCAGCAGATTTTGTCACGCCGGCCGCTGCCGGGGTGGTCGGACTACCGGACTCCCATCGAGGGACTGTACCTTTGCGGTGCGGGTACGCACCCAGGAGGCGAAGTGACGGGCGCGCCGGGACACAACGCCGCGCACGTCGTGCTGGAGGAGCTAGGCCGCTGAGCGGAACCAGCCCTTACACCGGCGAGACGCGCTCCACGGTGAGGCCGATGGGGCGCTCGAACTCCTTGTAGCGGACCGGACTTCGACGCCGTTCACGCTGCGTGTGAAACCCGCCGTCTTCTCCTGACTCTTGGTCTCGATCTCCAAGACGTTGTAACCCTGCTTGATGTCATCAAGTTCGAGGACGAAGGCGAAGAAGTGGGCAGACATGGCAAACGGGGCCTGAACGTCCATGCCTCCGGCCATGACGGTCGCCATGCGGAGGGCCCGCTCGTCGGTGACTTCGGCCTTTTCCAATGGCAGGACACGCTCGTTTAAACGTATCTCGATGTCGTCCTCGACGCAGAAGTAGGAGAAGCGGATATTCAATACGGGCTTGCGCAGCTCGCCTTCGACCTTGGCGCTCTCTAATTCGTCGGCAACCAGTATGTTGAGCGTGACGGTTTCCCCATCAACCAAGTCGGCGGGGAGCTGGCGGTCAGGGGTGGTCGTCTCCTCGCCTGCACTTGCCCTCGCACGGTGCCAGCATGTAGCGCTTGTTGCGTCGTTCGTAGACCTCAGGGTGGCCGATCTCGCGCAGGACCTGGTACTCACGCTCGCCGAAGGGCCATGGATAGTAGCCGTCGAAGATACCCGCCCACCCGTGGTAGCGCAGGGTTTGGCTGAGCGCGCGGAACATCTCAGCGTCCGGCTTGCCGACGCGGTGGTCATAGATGCGGCGCGGCGGCCGGTAATATGCGAGGACGCCGACGCGGTTCGCCACGTCGGGCAGCCATCGGTCCGACATCCCCGTGTCGATGAGGTTCGCTCGCTCGCTGCCGACCACCATGTCCACATCCCCCTCGCTTATCCACGTGGCAACGTCGAGTCCGATGTCGAGGTTTGCCTGCTCGTCGGCGTGGACGCGGGCCATGATCGGAATCTTGCGGCCCTGCTGCGCACCGATGGAGTCCACTAAGTCGCGGATCTCCTCGACGAAGCGGTTCATGGACGTGATGCCCGCCTCGGTCTCCTCCATGCGGAAGTAGAGCGGGAAGAACATGAAGTCGAGCTCGATACCGTCGGCCTCGTAATCGACGAGCAGTTCGCGAATCATGGCCTTCTTGTCGTCCCAGACCAGGTGATTCGTAAAGTCGTAAGCCCATTGGGTCTGATGCTTGGGCCAGCGGGGGTCGTTCACGCCGTGGCAGACCGCGGCCTCGTGCCGCCAGCGGAGCCAGCCGCACCTATCGGTCCCGGGGGCTTGGGCGTCCTGCAGGCGGAGACTGGGGAAGACGGTCACTCCATTCCGGCGTCCGTGCTGGATGACCTCACGTACCTGGTCGGTGCCCTTCTCGCGGGCGACCTGCACCATCCGCATGATCCGCCAGTCAATGTAACTCTCCCAGACTTCCTTGGCCTCTCCGACGACTCGCCCGACCTTGCTGTTGTGGAAATACACGTCGCCATATCCGAGGCCGAGCACGAGCAGGTCGACTCCGGTTCCGAGCACCTCGTCGACCGGCTGGCGGAGCTTTTGGATGCTCACCGGCGGCTCGACGCGCTTCCCATGGAAGTGGTGTCCGTCGTTGTAGTAGATCAGGCGGGGGCGGAATGCGCCACCGGGACTAGAAGTCTGCGAAGTAACGGTCATCCGGGGTGCTCCTTGAGATCAAGTCGGGCGAATGGCCAAAGAATACTATGGGAGAGAGAGAGATGGAAAGCCACCATGGATTCAGAGCTCAGGGGGCCTTTCGCCCTTGACGGAACGACGTATAGAATTGGCGGAAGAACCCACGATGTCCGCGAGGAGGACCACATGACCGAGGCAAAGTACCGAGTCGGGATGATCGGCATAGGGCGGAAGGGCGCTCAACACGCGAAGGGCGTACCGGATCGATCCACGCACGCAGATCGTGGCCGCCGCCGATACCGACGAGGAGAACCTCGAAGTGTTCTGCAAGCGGTTCGGGGTGCCCGGCTATACCGACTACCGGGAGATGCTGAAGAAAGAGAGCATCGACATCGCCGCGCCGATCCTGCCGGTCGGCCCGAACCCCTCAGTCGTGATCGGCTGTGCCGAGGCCGGCGTGAAGGGAATCCTGTGCGAGAAGCCGTTCGCGCCGTCGCTCAAGGAGGCCGACGCCATGGTCGCGGCCTGCCGCGCCAACGGGGTGAAGATTGGCGCCGGCGACCTCAACATCAACCTTCCGGCCTACCAAGAGGCGGCCAAGATGATCGCGGAGGGGAAGATCGGTGAGGTCAAGAGCATCCACTTCTTCGGAGGCGGCGGCACGGAGCTTTCCAGGGGGCGGCATCCAGCAGTTCAGCCTCATGCGGATGTTCGCCGGGTTCGCCGAGGTGGCGTGGTGCATCGGTTGGGTCGACGACGACCCTTGGAAGGACTACGACCAGGGAGGCTCCGGCTACGTGCGGTTCGTGAACGGGGTCGAGGCATTCATCAGCCGTGAACGGGACGCAAGGGGATCCGGCTTCCAGGTCAACTGCACCAACGGGGTATTCGTCAGCAACGCGGATGTTCTGCACATGTACAGGTCGCCGGACGGCAGTTCCTCATGGGAGACGATGGAAGAGATCGACGGGCTGTTCCCGGAGACGAACGTCATAGGGAAGACGAGCGGCCACCGAGAGCCGGACGGGTGGCTGTGGCCGGGCGACCGGAATTTGGCGAGCGTTTCGGTATTCGTCGATTACCTGGAGCAGGACCTCGACCCTCCCGGCAGCGGGGACAACGGCAGGAAGGTGCTTGAAATAGCAATCGGCCTGCGGGAGTCGCACCGGAGAGGGCACGCGCCAGTCCGGTTCCCCCTCGAAGACAGGAACCTTCGCATGATCCCTCACGCCTCACGCATGAACTACAAGAAGCTGCAGGTAGGCCGAGAGGCGTACATGCGACAGATGGCCAATCAGGTGCAGGACGATCTCGTGAGGGTGTAGCGGCCGCCCTTCCAAGGCCGAACTATAGATTGCCTTATGACCCTTCGACAGGCCCAGGGTGAACGGATATCCTTTCTCATCGCCTCAACAACTCAACGAAAGCAACTGTCGCACACGATGCCCTACACTCCCGGTCTCAGCTCCGAACTGGTGAAATTCAGTTGGGAGCGAATATCTCCTACCCCGCCTTCGGACTCTGAGACAGGGCGGTTAAGCGCCGCGTGCGACGAGTTGGATGCACTTGATCTCTTGGCATCGTACGCGCCTGGCAATCCGGTCGGGAGCAATGGAAACGTGAGCTTACGGGCGAACGCCGGGGGCGCGATGATCGTCACAGCGACGCAGCTTCCGACGAAGCGCGGCCTGCAGGCGGAGGACTTCGTCCTTCTGGACCGATACACGTTCGACTCCAAGGATGAGAACGTATCGAGGGCGTACTATTTAGGAAGCAAGCTGCCGTCTTCCGAGAGCATTCTGCACTGGCACTTCTACCGCAAGCACGCTCACATCAACGCCATCGTTCACGTGCATGAGAACACTGAGCTGCTCTACTCGTCCGCGTCACGGGAGGCATGGGAGCGACTGGGAGTCATCGAGACGGCCCGGGTACGGCGACGCGGGCACCGTCGATTTGCCGCACTCGGTCGAGGAGGTTATCGAGGACCTGGGGCAATATGTCATCCTCAAGGACCATTGGCCGGAGTGGGACAAGGCTCACACGGGAACGGTAGTCTTCGGCGAGAGCTTGGAAGAAGCCGTGAACCGAGTAGTAGAGGTACACAAGGGTCTGAGGCTGGCGGTTGGGATGTAAGACTTGCCGTAGCGCTCATCCTCCCAATCGGATACACTTTCCCGCCGGAGGGCAGCGCGGCTCTCCACGATGACGTCCGATTGGAGGCTACTAGATGCCCAAGTCCGAAATAGCGGCTTCGGCCGAGGCCCGCTTGAAGGCCCTCTACCCGGAAGGGGGACCTGGCCGTCAGTTGAAGGCCCGACTCGCGGCTCGCGAGGTGCTCGTCGGTGGGATGGTGTGCGAGTACACCCGACCGTCCTTGATGAAGCTGTACCAGCAGGCGGGCTACGACTTCGTCTACATAGAATACGAGCACGCCTACTTCGGCATGGCCGAGCTGGCAGACTCCGTTGTGGCAGCTCGAGACAACGGGCTGCCGGTCGTCGCAAAAACACCGCAACTGGAGCGCCAAGAGGTGGCGAAGCTCCTGGAGTGCGGAGTCGTGGGTATACAACTTCCCCGCACGGAGACGCGGGAGGAGATCGAGACGCTCATTGACTACATCAAACTCTACCCGAATGGCAGCCGCGCCAGCGCGACCGGATACGGCAGCAGCGATTACATCAAGCCGACCGACCGGCAAGGCTGGATTGCCGGACAGGACGCCGAGACCACGCTCGTTGTCCACATCGAGACCAGAACAGGGTATGCCAACGCCGAGGAGATCGTCAGCACGCCGGGCGTGGACATGGTCTATTGCGGCCCTGGAGACACTTCACTGGAGTTCGATCACCCCGGCGATTGGGACCATCCCGACGTTAGGGGCCCGATGGAACACGTGCTCGATCTCTGCCTACGGCACGGCGTCCCATTCGGCACGAGCGTCAAGGGGCATGAGGCGGCCGCGCGCTGGATCGGCAAGGGCGCGCTCTTCTTCGAGGAAGCCAGTGAACTGGACTTGATATCGAGAGGCGCGAAGGCGATAGTCGACGGTACCGAGCGATTACTCAGTCCGGCTAGACTCAACTAAGCCAGGCAGACTTCGGAGGACGGCATGGGAACACAGTTGATCCGATGGGACGGTATGATCAGCATGGTCACCGGTGGGTTGCTGTTGGTCTGGTGGATCCTAGTCGCGTCACTGGTGCCCTCTATCGATCCCACCGTAGAACTGCTGGATGTGGTGAGCAAATCGGCGTGGTTACCGTTCAGCTTGCCAGGCATGGTAGCGTCCATTCTGCTCCCCGGTGTCATAGTGAGCCTCTACTTCGCCCAGAAGGGCATGGTCTCCAAAGTCGGGCAAGCGGGCTTCTATCTCTCGCTTCTCGGGGCCGTGATGTTCGCGTGGGTGCAGATCGAGCAGACCCTCGTTTGGCCCAGACTGGTGGAAGAAGCGCCACACCTCGTGGACTACAGCCTACCGCTATTTGGCGATGTCCAGTTCGAATTCATCTACTGGCCCGCTCATTTACTCTTGGGGATAGGCCTGCTTTTGTTCGGAAGAGCGACTGTAAAAGCCGGAGTATTTCCCCGGTGGGCAGGCCACCTACTGTGGTTCGGAGGCCTGATGTTCGGGATCAGTGGAATCGTGCTGGGACTGCGATTCCTCGCGGTGCTCACACTCGGACCCGCGCTGATGTGGATGGGTTATCTCCAGTGGCGGGACCGCGGGACCGCCTACTGAGCCCGCCTTCTCGCAGACCGATTTAGATGCTGAGTCCGCTGTTTGCCCGAGTACGAGGGGTTAGCAACTCAAGTCAAGTACGACGCCGTTTTCGGCCGCCTTCATCTCCCTTCAATTCCCAATGATTCATTTGAGGAATTGTCGGGACATGCTTTCTGCACCGCCGCTAGGTTTTCCACTATGGTTCGATATAGACGTAGTATTGTGGCAAAGCGAGGGCCATGGAACATTCGTGCAAGACCACTTCCGACGCCGACCGTCGACTGAAAAACATGGATTCCACATATCCCTTTTTTGGTGAATGTTTGGGATTTGTCCAATATACTTGAACAATTCTCGGATCGACTCTATTGATGCAGATTTGTAAGCACTGTCAACCACCCGTCCGAAGCTCTGTGGGCGTTCGAAGACTGCACATCAGAATTCTCCACACAGATTTCAGAAAAATACAAGACTTCGACGGACAGAACAAATATGCGTTAGACGGTCAGCGCCTATAACTCGCGGCGCAGGGCCTGCTCACCTTGGAAGGAGCAAGATGGACGAAGGGGTGTGGATAAAGTGTGAGGAAACTCGTGCCCACTTCCGCCACAGCGGGAAAATGACGTGGTAGAATCCGCATTCCCAAACCCTTATACCGGAACCCCTGCACGTGACCGATCAGCCAAGCAAGAGCACCCCACGAGAGATGTGGGACGCCGTTCTCGGCGAGCTTCAACTTCAAGTGCCGAAACCGAGCTATGAGACGTGGCTCAGGGGCACCACTGGAGTCTCCATGTCGGACGGGGCGCTCGTCGTACGGACCCCCAACGCCTTCGTATCCGAGATGCTCGATACTCGGATGTATTCGCTGATATCCAGGTGCCTCGAAGGTATCACCGGAGACCCCATGGAGATTCGGTTCGAGGTCGGCGGAGAAGCCCGAAAACCCGCACGGACCTCGCCTCAAGTTCCAAGAACCGACGACGCCGGAACCGCCCAGTTGCCGCTCGACCAGGACCGCGCCGCCACATCTCAAGCCCGGTCGCGGCCCTCGTACCGCCGCGTGGACCTGAACGGGCGCTACCGGTTCGAGAATTTCATCGTCGGCAGTTCCAACAACCTGGCGCACGCGGCTGCGGTGGCCGTCTCAGAGAATCCGGGCTTCGTCTATAACCCGCTGGTGCTCTACTCGGGCGTTGGGCTTGGCAAGACGCATTTGATGCATGCCATCGGACATCAGGTCCGGGAGGCGGGGCACGACGTGTTGTACACGACGACCGAGGAGTTCACGAACGAGTACATCAGGGGGATCCGCGAGGGTACGACGGAGGAGTTTCGAGACCGATACCGAAGCACCGACGTTTTGCTACTGGACGACATCCAGTTCATTATCGGCAAGGAGCAGACTCAGGAGGGGTTCTTCCATACATTCAATGCGCTTCACATGGCGGGGAAGCAGATCGTCATAACGTGCGACAGACCGGTGAGCGAGCTTTCGCTTCTTCAGGACCGTATTTCGTCAAGGCTTGCCGGTGGCCTGGTAGTGGACATTCAGATCCCCGATTTTGAAACTCGGATGGCGATCTTGCGCTCAAAGGCTGAGCAGATCGACCGAAGGTTTCCCGATAAGGTCTTGGAGTTCATCGCGGGCCGCGTTCAAAGGAACGTGCGCGAACTGGAAGGCTGCCTCAACATCGTCGCCGCATATGCGGGGTTGGGCCATCAGTCGCTAAACGGCGATCCGAAGGCGGACGTTGACCTCGGTCTGGTTGAACAGGCGCTTGAGGACTCTCTTAAGGAGAGCAACAGGAGAGTATCGGAGGAGGATGTGCTGAGCGCCGTAGCGCGGTATTTCTCCATCGACAAATCGACCCTCAAGGGAAAGAAGCGAGACAGAACCCACGGCCCAGGCGCGACATGTCTCCATGTACCTTCTGCGTGAAGAAGTACAGCTTCCCCTCGCGACGATCGGGCGGGTCATGGGCGGGAGAGACCATACGACGGTCATCCACGCCTGTCGGCGGATAGAGCGACAACTCGAAGCCGACACCCGGCTTCGCCGCGACCTGATGAATATCCGCGAGTCGTTTGCCGCGTGACGCCCCTGGGCGGCTGCCGCGTCGTGGTTCTTCGCGAGCTTGACTGTAGTATGCGCTGCCCATATACTCCGTTCGGTCGGCACACCGTAATTTGAGCTGACGCCAGTCGCCGTTACGACCGGAGACAACCGGCGTCGAGGGAGAAGGTGTTTCATGTTCCGCCAAGGCGCCGCGTTCTGGTTTGTACTTGTGCTTGGCCTCCTCATGGCCGCACTGATCATCGGAGGCGGCTTCTATCTCGCCGTCCAACAAGGGGCTGTCGAACTGGGCTCGGCGCCGGACATGGAGGTCACGATGAGCGCGGCGCCTTCGACTGTTGCCGCGGGCGAGAGTGTGACATACACCACAAACTACACCAACAAGGGCGAAAATCCGGCAGGGTCGGTGTCGCTGACGGTCACTTTGCCTCAGGGGACTACGATAGGGGAAATCGTCCCCGCCGCCGCATGCACCCCTTCCGAGTCAACGGTGGTCTGTAGGCTGGGGGACGCAGAATCCGGGGAGGCAGGGCAGCGTTACGGTCACCGCGACAGTAGCTTCAACGGCGACGAAGGGTACCCAGTTGGAGGCGGGCGCAGAGATCGAGACCGCCACTACCCGGGATATTAAGAAGGCTGAGTCCGTCACCGACAACAACAACGCCTCAGCAACCGTCACGGTACAGTAAAGCTTGCATCGCCGTCCCGGCCGATACTACATTATATCTATGTCATCTTCACATTAGCGGAAGAGGAGGAGATCGTTGGCGCAGCGTTATTCACCGGAAGCAGAACCGAGAGAACCAATTAAGCCGCTGCGGATCAGAGACGAGGAACCGGGTGGACTCCTCGGCATTCTCGTCTGGTGGAGAAAGCGGGGTGGGGTGTTCTGGTGGACGACGATCCTTGTCGTCCTCTCGATGGGCACCTTGGTTGGCGTGCTTGTTCCGGTCGCGCGCGGCATGGGACACCTAGACTTTCGACCCGCGCCCGACATGACCGCAACCATCTCAGCAGACAATACAGCGGTCTCGAAGGGAGATACCGTCACGCTCACCGTGACTCATCTGAACGGAGGGGGATCGGAAGCGGGGGCCGTGGTGGTCGACATCGAACTGCCGAACGAGCTTAAAGTCACGAGCGTAGTGCCGGGGACTCCCGCATGCAGCCAGGCGGGCAAGCTTGAACGGTTCGCGAGTCAGGAGGTGGGAGAGATAACCGGCGAATGGGGCGGCATAATGAAGTGCCTCCTTGGTACGCGGAAGATGGGAGCTCAGGGATCGGTCATCATCGAGGTTGAAGTCGGCGAGGTGACCGACGGCGCCAGTCTCGACATCGACGTTTGGCTCTCGACGTATCAGACGGACAACGTCGCGAAAGACGAAGACGTCTGGGCCAACAACTGCATGTCGCTGCAGTTGGTCGCAGGATCGAGTGCAGGATCTTCGACAGGCAGGACGCTAGAATGCAATTCATTGGCATTCATTTCTCGCAGCATTGAAGTAGAGACAATAGAGGAGGCATTCACCCCCGGTGAGCCACTCACTCTTGTCGTTACTCACGAGAACGTCGGAGGTCTTGATGCTGAGGAGGTGGCAATAGACATTTGGCTGCCGAACGAGCTTACCGCAGGAAAACTCCTGCAGTTTGTTGACGAGAGGGCCCTTACCGGGGATCCAACGTGCAGTCACCCAAATCAGCTTGAAGAGTTTGCGAGCGAAGGGAAGGGCAGGATAACCGACACGCCGGGTGGCGCCTTGACCTGCATCGTAGGATCGCGCACGATCGGGGCCCAGGCGGAGATCGAAATTCAAGCCGACGTCGCGAATGTTGTGAGCGGTTCAACCATCAACGTCAATGTCTGCGCCAGGAGGGAGTTGGATGCCAGAGCCGCAACCAGCGACTGCAGGATGCTGGCGGTGCCGGTGAAAGAGTCGTCTTAGTAGCGGTATTGGACTTACGATAACAACAAGAGGTGGGCACTGAGTACCCACCTCTTTTGCTTGACGGAAACGTCGTGACTCGCGTTGACGGGGGATGCTATACTCCTACACTGCACGTTCACAGCAGTCCTGCGCCAGGAGTCCTCTCTTGTCCGATACCCGAACCGTCTCGCAAAACGCCCTCGACGACGCCCTTCCGAACGTCACAGTCAGTCTCTCGTTCGACACGCTGGACGGGCCGGTGACCATCTACCGAGACGAGTACGGCATTCCGCACGTAAAGGCCACGACCGTGCATGACGCCTTCTTCGGTCAGGGGTTTGCGACGGCACAGGACCGCCTCTTCCAGATGGACCATGACCGCCGTTGGGCGTACGGGCGGTGGGCCGAGCTCGCGGGGGAGAGCGCCGTCGAGCAGGACGTGCTCATGCGAAAGTTCCAGCTGCGCCGCTCGGTCGAACGGGACTATGGGGCCATCAACGCCGAGACGAGGGCGATGTTCGAGGCGTATGCGGAGGGGGTCAACGGATTCATCGAGACGACCGAAGCGCTGCCTGTCGAATACGCGATACTTGGAGAGTCGCCGGAGGCGTGGACGGCGAAGGACTGCCTGGCAGTATTCAAGGCGCGGCACGTACTGATGGGCCACATGGAGGCCAAGCTGTGGAGGGCGAAGACGGTGGCGGCGCTCGGCGCAGAGCGGGCGGCGGAGCTCATGCCCCAGTACGAAAAGGGGGGACTGCTGATCGTTCCGCCGGGGGCGGAATACCTCGGCGACAACTACGACGTGCTTGGCGGGTACGTGTCGGGAGCCGAGCACGTGGACGGGATGGCGGATGCCGACTCCGGCAGCAACAACTGGGCCGTTCACGGGAGCAGGACGACATCGGGCAAACCCCTCCTGGCAGGCGACCCGCACCGCCCCATCGAAACGCCGAGCGTCTATTACCAGAACCATATCTCGTGCGACGAGTTCGACGGGATGGGGCTGTCGTTTCCGGGGTGTCCCGGGTTTCCGCACTTCGGGCACAACGCCAGGGTGGCGTGGTGTGTGACGCACGCCGCGGCGGACTATCAAGACCTGTACATCGAGTCGTTCCGGGGCGGGTCATCCCTTCATTATGAGCACAAGGGCAGCTGGAAGCACGCAGAGACTCATGCGGAGGTGATTCAGGTCAGGGGTGCCGAGGCGGTAGAGGTCGAGGTCACGACCACTCACCACGGTCCAATCGTCGTGGGAGAGCCGAGCAGCGGGCGGGCGATAGCTTTCAAGTACACTGCCACGGACGGACCGAACATGGGCCTCGAAGCGCTCTTGATGCAGCTTTGTTCTAGTTCCGTCGACGAGATGGACGCCGCTATGCGGGGCTGGGTCGACCCGTGCAACAACTACGTCTTCGGAGACGTTGAAGGTGACATCGCCTATCTTACGCGCGGCAAGGTACCGATAAGGAGCATGGCCAACGCGTGGCTCCCGGTACCGGGGTGGACGGGAGAGCACGAGTGGGAGGGATTCATCCCGTTCGAGGAGATGCCGCGCATTCGAAACCCGGAAAACGGGTTTATCGTCACGGCCAATAACAAGCAGGTAGACGACGACTATCCCTACTACATCAGCGTGCAGTACGCGACTGAGCACCGCGCACGGCGGATCTATGACCGGCTTGCGGAGATGCCGAACGCCACGGTAGAGGACATGGGCGACGTCCACGCTGAACGGGTGTCGATTCCCGCACTGGCGTACCTGAAGCTTCTACCAGGAGTCGAGCCTGCGGACGAGCGATCGGCTGAGGCGCAGCGGGTCCTCCTGAGGTGGGACGGGAAGATGGACGTCGACGCCGCGGCCCCGGCCATTTTCAGCGCCTTCCGATACCACCTCGACGACACCATATTGCGACACCTCCTTGGACCTCTGGCCGACTATGCCCTCAGCGCGGGCGGTCGCGGCGCGCCTCATCATGTGTCGCTTCTCAAGGCCCATCTCGTCCGTATGGCGGAGACCGACGACGCTTCCTGGCTGCCGAGCGGCGCGACGTGGAAGTCTCTTAATGCCGAGGCGCTCGGAAACGCCGTCGAGTACCTGACGGACCGGATCGGCAACGACATGAATGAATGGACGTGGGGGAAGATTCACCAGACGAACCGGCCTCACTGGCTTTCCAACGCCTACTCTTGGGCCGCGGAACTAGAAGGCCCGGCGATGCCGCTCGGCGGTGACGGGGATACTCCCCTGGCTGCCAGCTACTCGCACTCCGACCCGTTTGGGATCGCCGGCTCCTCAGTCGCCCGGTATATCTACGACCTCAGCGACTGGGACAACTCGCGGTGGATCGTGCCATTTGGCGCGTCGGGCCATCCGGCAAGTGCCCACTTCTCGGATCAGTCGGTCCATATGGGCGGACGTAGATTTCATCCGTATGACTATAGCTGGATACAGATCGGAGTCGTTCGGCGGTCGTGAATCGAAGCCAAACCTATCGCCGGGCAAGTGACGAGCCGAAAGACTCACGCAGCCGACATCCGATCCTCCGGGATAACGGCAAATATGTCGATCTCGAAGTCGATATAGGTCTCCGCCAGACCCTTTACTACGAGGCCGGTCGAGACCGGGCACACGTCTTTGAGGTGCTTGGCGATAACCGGGTACACGTCATACCGGTACTCACGCTCGGTGACGTACGTGGTGATCTTGCAGATGTCCTCCATGCGAGCGCCCGCCTCTTCGAGAAGGACCTTGGCGTTTTCCATCGCCTTCTCCGCCTGGGCTTCGGGGTCTCCCCTCCCGATAAACTCCTTCGTGTCACGGTCGAAACCCGTCAGTCCAACAAGGAAGACTTGGTTGCCGGCGCGGACGGCCTGACATGCTTGGAAGTCTAGGTCGGGAAGCATAGGGGCCTCCCCTCGTGCTGCCTGTTCGAAAACGCTGATGAGCCATGTCTCTTTCTCCGATCCATTAGGTATGTGCCAAGAGTCTATCGCACAGGATGCGGTTGCATAACCTAACCGATGGGACGACATGGATGATTCGATACAACGTCATTGAACCCCAGGCCCAGCCCCTCTGGATACCGGTCCCGTATCGGAGTACGGGGCAACCTCTTCGCCGGTATGACGGTTGTACAAGGGTCTCAACGGCGCGGACGGTGTCTAAGGGAGGGCAAGGATATAGACAGAAGATGGTAGGTAAGCATTGAATTGCCGGCCTCGTAATGAGAACATCTCGGCGCGGGACTTTTGCACTTGAAGAAATGGAGATGTGAGTTGTGGACAGCATTCCTGACAGGGCGAGAGTGGTCATCATCGGCCGGGGCATCGTGGGATGCAGCGTCGCTTACTACCTGACGAAGCTGGGGTGGACCGACGTGGTGGTGCTGGAACGCAAGACGGTTGCGGGCGGCACGACGTGGCACGCGGCGGGGCTGGTGACGCAGCTCCGGGCCACGCGGACGATGATCGACATCAACCGCGTGGGCGCGCAGCTCTATTCCACGCTGCACGAGGAGACGGGAATCCCGACCGGTTTCCGTGCCACCGGAAGTCTGACGGTCACTACGACGAACGACCGCATGGACGAGCTCAAGCGCATCCTGTCGCTCGGCAGGTGCTACGGCATCGAGATTCACGAGATCTCGGCGGAGGACGCCGGCACGATGTGGCCGCTCATGCGGACGGACGACCTCAAGGGAGGAACTTACATCCCGAAGGACGGCCACGCGATCCCGGCCAGCGCGGCGCTGTCGGTCGCGCGAGGAGCGGAGATGGGCGGGGCTCGTATAGTAGAGAACGTGCAAGTTACCGGTGTGAACCGGAAGGACGGCGTTGTGACAGGCGTATCGACGGACCGCGGGGACATCGAGTGCGAGGTCGTCGTGTGCGCGGCGGGGATGTGGTCACGGCAGCTTGGGCTGACGCGGGGGTCGATATTCCCCTGCACGCGGCGGAGCACATGTGGTTGTGACCAACAAGATGGGCATTCCGGAGGACATCGCGTCCTGCGGACCCGGACGAGCAGATATACTTCCGACGTGACGCCGAGGAACAGGGGGCCATCCTCATGGGAGGGTTCGAGACCACGCCCAAACCGTGGGGCGACGACGCCATACCCCGAGACTACCACTTCGACCTGCTCGAACCCGACTGGGAGCACTTCAAGGTCTTCTGGGACAACGCCGTGCATCGCGTTCCGGCGATGGGTGAGGCGGGCATCAACCGGTTCTGCGTCAGCGCCGAGAGCTTCACGTCGACAACCGGTACCTGATGGGCGAGTCGCCCGACCTGAAGAACTTCTATCTCGCACGGGCTGAACTCGACCGGCATCGCCGCCGCGCCGGGCGTGGGCAAGGCGGTGGCGGAGTGGATCGTCGCGGGTGAACCGACGATGGACCTGTGGGAGGTGGACATTCGCCGCTTCCACCATTTCCAGAACGTCAAGACCTATCATGCACGACCGGACGGTCGAGAACGGTCGGCACACTGTACGGCATGCACTACCCGCATCGGCAGATGGAGACGGCGCGAGGCGCGACGACGGTCGCCGTTCCACGACAAGCTGGCATCCATGGGGGCCTGCTTCGGCGAGGTCGGCGGTGGGAACGGCCCAACTGGTATGCGCCACCCGGCGTGGAGCCGGTGTACGGATACTCGTTCGGACGGCAGAACTGGTTCCGTACTCGGCACAGGAGCATCGGGCCGTCCGTGAAACGGTGGGACTGTTCGACCAGACCTCCTTTGCGAAGTTCCTCCTGCAAGGAAGGGATGCAGAGCGGTCGCTCAGAGGATATTCGCGGGACAGATGGCAGTCGATCCGGGCAGGATCGTATACACCGGAATGCTCAACGAGAGGAGCGGTTTCGAGTCCGATTTACGGTCACTCGCATCGGTGAAGAGGAGTACATGATCGTGACGGCAGGCTCGACCGCGAGGCGCGATTTCGCTGGATAAAGGACCACATCCCGACGATGCCCACGCCTTCCTGACCGACGTTTCCTCGTCGTACGCCGTGCTGGGACTGATGGGGCCGAACTCCCGCTCCTACTCTCGGAGAGTTACCGATGCGGACGTATCGAACGAGGCGTTCCCGTTCTTGACTTCGGCGGAGATTGACATTGGTACGCTCCCGTGCGCGCATCGAGGATCACGTATGTCGGAGAGCTTGGCTGGGAGCTTTACATCCCGTCGGAGTTCTCCATGCACGTGTTGGAGCGCATTCTTGAGCTTGCCCTCAAAGTACGATCTGCTGCCCGCGGGGTTCCATGCGATGGAGTCGCTCCGTTTGGAAAAGGCGTACCGCGCCTGGGGACACGATATCTGCGACCTGGACACGGTCGTGGAGTCGGGCCTGACGTTTGCCATCGCGCTCGACAAGGGTGTCGACTTCAACGGTCGGGAGGCGGTCCTCCGGCAGCTCGACGAGGGAGTGGCGCGACGGTTGGCCGTATTCACCCTGGAAGACCCCGAACCCCTGCTGCTCGGCAACGAACCGATCTGGCGCGACGGACAACTGGTCGGACGGACGACGTCAGGGACATTCGGGCATACGCTTGGCACCTCGGTTGGCATGGGATACGTCGAGAACCCGGACGGGGTGACGACCGACTGGATTCGAGGCGGTGAATATGAGCTGGAGGTAGCCACAGAACGGTTCCCGGCGAAGGTACGGCTGACGGCGCCATACGATCCAAGAAGCAGGCGAGTGCGGATGTAAGAGATGTACGATGATGAATATGTATCAAATACCAAGCGGATTGGATGACGCAAGTTCCGGTATATCTGCCGGATAGCGAACCACAGGAGATACAATGCCGACATATAGCATTGCGAGCGCGCTGTACATCGCCGACGACGCGGGGGCGTTTGTGGGAGACCCGGTTGAGGCGCTGCGGTCGGTCGCGGCGAGCGGCTATGCCGAGGTCGAGCTCATAGCGGAGGGCGCGGAATGGGAGGACGGCCCACCCGACTCCGCTCCGTTCCGCGCCGCCCTGGAGAGTTCGGGGCTATACCCGCACACGATCCACGCGCCGTTCAAGAGCATAAACTTGGCCAGCTTCGATGGTCAGGAACGGAAGGATAGCGTCGCACAGGTCGCGGCGGCGATGAGATTTCACGCGGAGGTAGGGGGCCGGACGATCATCGTGCACCCGTCGGGAAGTCCGATATCGCCGGACGAGCCGCTGTACACGAAGGAGAACGTGGGAGCGGCCACGGAGAGGGCGCACCGCTCGATATCGGAGCTGGTGCGGGTCGGCGAGGAGACGGGAGTGCGCATGGCGCTCGAAAATCTCGTGGCGAAGAAGGGTTTTGCCGCCCGTCCGCTGGAGACGATGCAGGAGCTGCGGTCGTTCTATGGCCGACCTGCCGGCCGAGTACGTGGGCATCTGCCAGGACATCGGGCACACCCGGCTGCGCAAGCTCGACGTGGCGGAGGAGACGCGCATCGCGTCCGACCGGCTCTACGCGCTCCACATCCAGGACGGGTTTACCGACGAGGACGACCATCTGCCACCGGGGCACGGCGTGATTGACTTCGACTCATTCGGCCAGGCCCTCGAGGACATCGAGTTCAACGGCGCGTGGACGCTTGAGGTGCTCGCGACGAACCATCCCGGAACGGTGGAAGACGTTGCCATCGAGGTCGCGGCCATTCGAGACCGGTGGGTGGCCGAGGGGATGGGGGAACGTGAAGTAGCTTCCGGCGTACGCTACATTCGCAGTTGGACTTTGACGGAGCCTGTGGACTTGTCGTAGGCGGTGGCCAGGGCTTGAGGCATATCCGTTAACGGATATGTGTGAGTCACCATCGGGTTGAGATCGACCTTGCCCGACGCCATGAGGTCGATTGCCATCTCGAAGTCGTGTCTGCCGTCCATGATGCCGTAGCAGACGGAGAAGATGAAGGACTGCTCCTTGAGCAGGGGTTCCATCCAGTCTGTCAGGACGGGGTCGTGGAATACGCCGAGGACGACGATTCGGCCCATGACGCGGGTCATGTCGACGGCCTGGACGAGGGTAGCGTTGCTGCCGAATCCTCCCACGGTTTCGACGGTGATGTCGGCCCCTCGCCCGTGGGTCAGTTCTTCGACGGTCTTTGTCGCCTCGTCGTCGTTAGGGTCCAGCACTACGTCCGCGCCCAATTGCCTTGCCAAGTCGGCCTGGTGGGCGTGCCTCGCGGTTGCGATGATCGTGCCGGCGCCCAAGGCTCTCGCGGCCGCTATTGCGGTGAGGCCGATGTTGCCCGCTCCGAGCACGACGACCGTGTCCCCGGCCATGAGTGCACCCCGACGCATCCCACGTATGGACACGGCCAGAGGCTCGACAAGCGCGCCCTCTTCCCACGTCATCGTATCGGCAAGGGGGTAGCAGGCGACGGCGTTGCGCGTGACGTACTCGGCGAATCCACCCCCGGCGTAGTCGCTCTTTTCGGTGCAGTTGCGATACTGGCCCTGCCGGCAGTACCAGCAGGTCAGGCAAGCCTTGCCGTGACCGACGACCTCGACGGCGACTCTCTGCCCGATCCTGGCGGGATCGACTCCCTCCCCGACATCGACTATCTCGCCCGCGGTCTCGTGTCCGGCGGGGAGTGTCTCCGGCTCGGTCAGCTTGCGGTACTGGTTGAGGTCGGAGCCGCAGATTCCCTCGCAACGTACCTTGACGAGGGCGTCTCCGGGGCCGGGAGCGATGCGTTCGATCCGCCTAATCTCGACCGTGTCGACGCCGTTGTACAGCGCGGCGAGCATCTGGGGCATGGGGCCTCCAGGGAGCAATCAATGAACTGATGATGAGTGGGGGCTCGCGAAGTTTACCATAACGAGGCCCCCCTTGAATTTGACGGACATTTCCGGACATTTGCGACGATGGGAGTAGAAAGTAGAAAGTTTTGCGTAGGGCTAGGGGGTTCACCGCAGAGTCACGGAGAGGGGGGTGCGATTTAACCTGACATCTTCTGACAAATCTTTCCCCGCAACAGATATCCTCGTTGGGCGTAAGGGTCTTAACCTTGGTTGTGTAGACGTCCCTTAATATTCGTTTGCCTCCTGTTCCATTTCGTATGCAGGACCCAATATAGGACATTTGTACTCTTTCGCCAAGTTGGGCACGTGAATTCGAACCTGTTTCATTTATTGCAGGACACCATCCTCTTGGACTTGTCCTAGAAGGAGTACAAAACTTCAGGAGTAGTCCAGAACCGATGGCAATATTCAGCGTAGCCCAAACCAACAAGGAAGACCAGATAGTCGCAGACACGAACTGGGAGCAGGAGAGTTATCGGGAAGGATGCGCCTATCCTCGTGAGCAAGCCAGAGTCAGGTTGAAGGCACTGGATGATGAGTTGCTGAGGCGCAAGCCTAAGGGTTGGACGGTGTTGGGAGTTCGTGAGCGGACGATGGTGACTCGATTTGGGGAAGTGGTGATCAGACGCCGGATATATCGTGATCAGGATGGCCAGAGCAGGATTGCGTTAGATGAGCATCTTAGCTGGGAGTCCCATCGACAGGCGAGTCCGACGCTGACAGAGAGCAGCGTGTCTATAGCCAGTGCGGTGCCCTTTCGGATGGCGGACGAGATGGTGAGCGCACTGACGGCGGGGGGTACTGTCCCCATCGACGGTGTATCGACTGCTGCGGGATGTTGGACACAGAGCGATCGATGATGAGCGCAGTCGGTGGGAAGCGTGCTTCGAGCGTGGAGAGGATGTATGCGATGGACAACAGCAGACAGATGTCCTCTATACCGAGCGGATGGGGTGTGGGCGAGGCTATGGCAGACGGATCGGAACTTCTGTCTACGATGGCATACGTGTAGGATCAACGACGGCTGCCCGGCAGGCGACTGTCCTCAGCACCACCCGCACAGACCAAGATGGCACACAGAGACAGAGAGTACGTCGAGTCCAACGTGAGTACTGGAGTGGACTGGCGCAACCGGGTACCCAACGCTCCGCCGGACGCGCGGAGCCTGGGAACCATGGAAGCAACGGGGACAAGCTCACGCGAACCGAATGAAGAAGCGGGGTATGAGTTGGACCATACGGGGAGCGCACCGTATGGCCAAAGTGATCCAGTTGAATCGGAACGGTGAGTTGTCAGAGTTCTGTCGCAGTCGCGTCGTCATCGCAGTGATCCACGTGGAACTGACCTGGCCCCGCAGAAGCATCGTGAAGTCGTGTCCAAACCACGGATGAGTGAGTGGCCTGAAGCGTCTGTACCAGCATTGAGCGGCCCCCACAGCTACCGACCGTGGGCACACTCCCTCCGCAACCTCATCCGACCTCCTCTCCTACTAAATTGAATCAGGTTCGGGCCGATTCACCGGGCTATTACCTCAACCGTCCCAGGACTTGTCGGTTGGAGGAAGAGTGATTTGCGATACGGAAAATGTGGGACATTTTGTGGCATTCTGTGGCATTTGAGAACGAAACCCGGTTGCAGGCAGGATCGGGCGAAGGTCAAGGTCATGGGGTCGCCCTACCCCATCGGTCATCGTATCGTTGGCGGTCTATTGCCTATGCCGTCGCTCAGCCTCTAGCGGCGTCTTCTGCTAACTTCTGTGCTCGCTGTTCGCGTGACGAATTTATCGAGCGCCGCGTACGTTTTTTCGATGATCGCTCCCCTTCAGTGGGAACTTCGTTCGAGCTTCGTTTACCGTCACGCGGACGGAGGCGACATTCGACTCAGCGAGTATCTTTCCGGCTACGGTCTCGGCGACGTTCTCAAGCAGTTTGCGGCTCGGCCCCTCCACGATCTCTTGACGGTGCGGTAGAGGTGGGTATAGCTGACCGTGTCCTCGAGCATGTCGGACTCACCCGCCCTTTTGAGGTCGAGCTGCACGACGAGGTCGACGTCGAATCTCTGGCCGAGCTCTTGTTCCGCCTCGCTCATGCCGTGGAATCCGTAGAATACCATGCCGCTGAGGATGATTTTGTCCATTTGGGTCTTCTCGTGTCTTGGTGGCGCTTGCAGATAACTAGGCTGTTCTCTGCACTGTAATCGATCTGGATTCCCGCCTTCGCGGGAATGACGGATAACGGTTGTTGCTTGTCATATTTGGATTGGTGCGCTATTCGTCATAGGCGGATTGAGGGAGCGCGGAGAGGACTTTGCGCGCTCGCTCGACGACGGGAACGTCGATCACCATGCCGTCGAGGGACGTGGCGGCGCTGCCGCGTACTTCGGCTTCCGCGAAGGCGTCGACCACGCGACGCGCCTGCTCGATCTCCTCATCGGAGGACATGTAGGAAGTGTTGATCCCGCCCCTTCGATCTGCGAGGGGTGGATAGCGAAGCGGCCCCGGAAACCGAGGTTCCGGGAAGCCGTCGAATTTCGTCGCAGACCCTCGTCATCTCGATAGTTGAAGTAGGGCGTCTCCAGAGCGAGCACCCCGGCAGCACGGGCGGTCACTGCGACGACACTGCGAGGATAGGCGATCTCTTCCTCCGACTCAGTCCTTGGAATCGCCATGTCGTTCGTGAGGTCCTCGCCCCCGAATGCGATGGCTATGACGCGCTTGGAGGCCCTGCAGATCGAGAAGGCGTTCACGATGGCGCCGGCAGTTTCGACCCAGAGACCACATCGCGGTGCCCCGAACGAGATGTGCGCCGCGGATCTCCATCCTACCGACTGTATCGGCGATTTGGCGCACGTCGTTAGCGCTGGCGTACCTTGCCTGCCGAGAGCGGTTATATGCGGCCCGATCACGGCGGCCAGATCGTCTTCCATGTACCGTGTGGAGGCTGTTGACTCGCGGGATGATTTGATGACCGGTTTCCGCCAGTGTCGGAAGGAAGGATGCGATCATCTCTCGTGCGTTCGCCTTTTCGGCGGCGGGTACGGAGTCCTCCATGTCGGGGACGACGGCGTCGGGTCTCAGTCCGACGGCTTTGTCGAGCATGTTGGCCCGGTTGCCGGGCACGAACAGGAGGCTTCTCAAGAGCTGCATGGCGAATCGCTTGTATTATGCAAGAGGTAGGGTTCGAGTATATCACGGTGAGCAGGATCGACCCGTTGACCGGCGATGGGGCGAGTGATATAACGCCCGATATGACGAACACGTTACTTCAGCTACTACTCTACTTCACCGTCAGCCACCGGCTCCGAGGCCCGGTTCATCGGCATTGCCGGACTGCCGGAGATATCCGCGGGGTGCGACCTCGCGGACATGATTCTGAACGCGACCGAAGCGCAGGGGACTCCATTCGAGACCGGGGACATCGTGGTCGTAACGCAGAAGGTGGTGTCCAAGGCGGAAGGGCGCACGGTCGAACTGTCTGCGGTGGAACCGTCCGACTTCGCGCGTGAATTCGCCCTACGCGCCGGGCGCGATGCCCGGCTCGTCGAGTTGGTGCTTCGTGAGAGTACCGGGATATCGTAGGATGGTACCGGGACGATATTGATAACCGAGACACGGCATGGGTTCGTGTGCGCGAATTCGGGGATAGATTCGTCGAATGTCGTCGGCGATCGAGACGGTGACGCTGCTCCCAGTGACCCTGACGGATCTGCGCGGCAGCTGATGGACCATTTCAAGCGTAAGACGGGAATTGCGGAGTTGGCCGTCATCGTGACGGACACGTTCGGGCGTGCTTGGCCGGAGGGGCACGTGAACTTTGCCATCGGTGTGGCAGCATGGACCCGTTCATGGACTATCGGGGACAGCGGACGCGCAGTCGAAGGTGATGTAAAAGGATCGCTATCGCCGATGAGATTGCCGCGGCGTCGGAGTTGGTGATGGGGAAGGTCGACCAGGTTCCTGCTGCTATCGCAAGAGGGATTCGGTACGTGCCGGGGGATGGGAGTGCGAGCGAATTGGTTAGGGAGAGATCGCACGACCTGTTCCGGTAGGTAGATCGATCCTCGGAAAACGAAAAAGACTCCGCGATCGGTCTGTGACCGCGGAGTCGGACATGTTCGTTTGTGGGTTTAGAAGTCCTCGGCGAGACTCATCTTGGACCGCTCGGGCGTATTCACCGGAAGCCGGTTGTTGTCGCCACGAAGCTGGTCGAGGGTGACGTTGTAGCCCCAGCTGGAGCCTTCGATGTAGTTTTGGAAGTATCGCTCCGCTCCGCAGAGTCGGCACTCGCCCCTGCTCTGAGGGCCGTTCGGCGAGTCGATCATCCACTGGTGGCTACACTGCGGCATTCTGCCACGGCCAACTCCGGGGCGACCTGTGTGTCTAATACTGACGTTTCCATTTTCTGTCACCTCCTAACACATGAACAATATGACATGAATTATCATGCCGGAATCAGTCTACAGGGGTATAGGTACCCTGTCAACATTTGCTTTCTCGACGTAACTGTTCAGTCTCCGTGAGTTGAATTGCGAAGACCCCCTCTCTGTGTCTCTCCCCCGCCGGGGGAGAGATTGTAGATTCTTCATCGCTGCGCTCCTCAGAATGACAGCAGGAGGACAATTCCTGCATATCTCAACGACTCTGAACAGTTGTTTCTCGACCTTCACCTGACGTGAAAACAGCACCCTGTCCGCCGGGGTGCCGTTTCGTTTGGGTCGGATGTCTTAGCCGTTCAAACTATGCAGCATCTCTCCGAGCGGCGTCCTTGCGAGGGCGACCCGGCTTGAGTCGGCCCTTGGTCCAGCGAAACTCGGCTCGAGGCGTCGGGAGGTCTACGCGTGCCCACACTGGAGGCACTCGTTGTACCGCCCGTACATATCCATCTTGGTCACTACGTCCCCGCTGCACCGAGGACATGCTTTGAATGAAACCATTTGAGTCACCTCCCTCTCTCTGAGTTTGAGGTTGCGGCAATGAATGCACTTATCAGGAATCGCATGATACCCCGTTACGAATTTCGTTGTCAAGGGGTTTGCGCGAATCGTTACCAATAACTGCATTAAGAGCATGAATTCGACAATCCATACCTACGCCTTATACTCATCACGGGCCAAATGTCGTGAGCAAACGTTCTATTAATTGAGCGATAAGACGGTTAAGAGCATTTTATCAGAACTTCCCGTCGGTATGCGTCTGGAACGACACGTATTCGCGCACGAGGCTATTCGTCAGAATCGGCGGATCAGACGGGCCACTCCTCCATCCGATACGCGGCATCCCAGAAAAGGTACTCGTACTTGCTGTTGGTGACGAATATTTCGACAAGCCGCTCTCTCTGGGCGTCCGAGAGACCGAGCGCCGTGCGGTCTGTGAACGAGCGGAGCCATTCGGCCAACTCTCCGAACTCCGGTGAGCTGTACATCTCGATCCACCGGCAGTAGAGCGGCTGTTCATCGGTTTGCCGCGAGCCTCGAGTACCTGTCCGATTTCGGCGTAGCCCCATGAGCACGGAAGCAGTGTCGCTGCTACCTCCGCAATCGTACCCGAGTGTGCGTTGGAGAGCATGTGGTCGGTGTAGGCGAGTGTGGTCGGTGACAAGCGGGTTGCCAGAAGCTCGTCCTCGGATATGCCGAAGTCTTCGCAGAAGCTGACGTGGAGCGACATCTCCGTGTTCAGCGTCTCGTGGAGCAGTCGTGCGAACCAGCCCATGTCCTCGAGGGTATCGGCCTTGGCGACCGCCAGCGCAATGACGCGGGAGAAGTCGATCAGTACAGGTAGTCCTGCTTCATGTACCACTGGAATTTCCCCAAAGGCAGGGTGCCGTCTCCCAACTCCACCACGAAGGGGTGCCGGTGTTCCTGCTCCCAGATGGTTGCCGCGCGGTCGCGGAGTATGTCGCTGAATCTCTTCATTTGCAGGTGCTCCTCGGAATATCTTATGACGGTTGGCACCCTCATCACCTAGTATGAGAATGGCGTTGGTCTCTCAGTCGTTACGCGACCTAAAGCAGGGGCCGGGGATGGATTACGGCCTCCGCCGGAATGACGGTGTGGGTGTTACTGTTCATTTTCATAGCACTATTGAATCGGGCCAGCCTTGCCCGAACGAGGTCAAGTCATGCTCGCTCGATGAGTACGGGGGCGCCGGACGGGACTCGTTTGAGGACCGTCGGGTCGCCGTGCATTCGCCCGATTACGGTGACGGGGCTGGCGGGACGAATTTCGTCGCCTCTGCTCATGGGAGTAGGGCCGAAGAACATGCAGAAGGCGCTGCCGGGCGGCCATATCCCAGGTCACCGAGCTCGACGACCTCTTGTCCCATTTCTTCTGTCTTCTTCGCCCGCGGAGACGGGGATGGCGAAGTATATCTCGTCTCCCCAGGTGCTGGCAGACGCCTCGATGGGCAGGGCGTCCCAAATAGTGGCTGCGTATCGGTGCCTTGTCGAGGTGAGTCTCTCACCTCACCGAGCCGGCCGTGATCTTGATTGCACGTTCACTCACGTTGGTGAACTCCTGTCGCGGGTCTTGTCGGGGCCGTATAATGTTCAGGTTACGTATTATCGCCGATCGAGTTTTGCGTGCTGTGCTGATTCTGGAGTATCATGGATTGCGCCTTCGCGGAATGACGGTGTGTTGTTTGCGGTGGAGGCACGCGCTGCTATAAGCGACGCGGTATGGACTGAAAAAACGCCTTCGTCCATTTACTAAGTACGCTCAGACTGGATCGAGACGGACCAGGCCGTCCGCACGGGGATGCTCGACTCGTGGATGTTGGACGCGTTGGGAGACGTGTCGGGCAAGTCGGTGATCGACATCGGCTGCGGAGAGGGCCGGTTCTGCCGGCTGCTGTCCGATCTGGGGCGGTGGTGACCGGCGTCGATCTTACGGAGGCGCTGATCGAGCAGGCACACAGCGTTGGGAGTAAGCGAGAAACGTATCTCGTCGGCGATGCAGAAACGCTTGACGGAGTGTGCGACGACGGTCTTCGACCTGGCGGTGTCGTATATCGTGCTCACGGACCTGCTGGACTATCGCCGATCGATTCGGGAGGCGTACCGGAGTGCTCCGTCCCGGTGGCCGGTTCATCGTCTGCAACATCCACCCGATGCGGAGCGCTCCAATCAATACCGACGGCTGGATCAGTGACCGTTCGAGGAAGCTGTTCTATCCGGTGGACAACTACACGGAGGAAGGGCCGCGTGAATTCTTGTGGTGGCGCGATGTCCGGTCATCAACATGCACAGGACGTTGTCGAGCTATGTTTCCGCCTTCCTCGACGCGGCTTTGCGCTGGAAGCACTGCAAGAGCCGATCCCCTCCGAGGAGCAGCTGGCAGAACACCCTAACTTCGACGACGAGCCTCGTGTGCCGAACTTCATCATCTACGTACTGAAGAAACCATCGATATAGGAGCAGCTAAACATGCCAACCGTACCAGCCGACAGTCTTGAACTCATCGCACGCGACCTGCTGATGGGAGCGGGCGCCACCGAACACGAGGCCGCATCGTGTCGCCGAGGGCGTTGTCGGGGCCAATCTTGCCGGACACGATTCTCACGGGATCATCCAGATACCGTCATACATCGAGCGCATCGAGGTAGGGCACATCGTTTGCGGCGCGCCGATGGACGTGGTGCGGGAGACCGCGACGACGATGGTCGTGGACGGCAACTGGGGCTTCGGTTATGCCGTGTCGAATTTCGTCATGCAGGCCATCATAGAGAAGGCCGAGGCGAGCGGCGTCGCTGCAGCGACGGTGTACAGGCAGGGACACGTGGGTCGTGGTGGCGGCCTATCCAATCATGGCGGCGAAGGCGGGGATGATCGGCATGATGACGGCGGATTCCGGCCGGTCGGCTAGGGCGTTGTAGCCGTTCGGGCGGGCGGGAGGCGCGACTCGGCACAAATCCGATCTGCTTCGCTATTCCAAGCAACCTCGAAGGGCCGCTGTTCATCGACATGGCGACCAGCGCCGTAGCCGCGGGGAAAATCAGCCTGGCAGTCGCGCGCGGGAAGTCGATCCCCGAGGGGTGGATACTGGACAAGAACGGCAATGCAACGAATGATCCCCACGACTTTTCTGATGGTGGAGCGTATCCTGCCGCTTGGAGGGACGGAGGGACACAAGGGGTATGGGCTGGCCGCCATCGTGGAGATATTCTCCGGTCTGCTGACCGGCTTGGGATTCGGAGTCGATCCGACGGGCAGACACAATGACGGCTGCTTCCTGGCCGCGTTTCAAGTGGAGGCCTTCCGCTCGCTCGAAACGTTCAAGCAGGAAGTGACGGAGTTCGCTCACTACCTGAAGAGCCACGCCCGGCAAAGGCGGTCGCACGCGGTCCTACTACCTACATGCGAGATCGAGCACACCTGTACGACAAGCCAGCGTGGACTCGACACACGGCTATCGAGTCGGGAGTCGACGTGGGAGAAGCTGCAGGCTTTGGCGAGCCGTATGGGCGCGGGAGGGATTTGGGCTCGTAGGGGATCAGGGCAGTGCTCATGCGACTCTCTCGCCTATCTTGCATGACAGGGACTGTGGTTTCGTCGGGGCGTTCCGGGTGACACGCCCGCAATTGGGGTGGCTTTGCCGAGTGATCGAGGGGTGGTCGAAAGGGGAAGCGCGAGAACCTGTCCATTCGATTTTCTGAAAATCTGTAGCATTTTGTCGCATTCTGTCGCATTCTTGTCGTTATCGTAGAGTTACGCGGCTTCGCGGAGTGACTGTGGAGAGGACTAGATGGGGAAGCGCGAGCACCTGAGTATCCGAGAGTTTTGTAAGTCTGTGCCATTTCCTCGTTATCGCAAGATTGGGCGGCGGGCAGCATCTTTTGTGTAGTGTGGTACATGCGTTCTTGTTTGTCAAATCGGGGAAGGCCTTTTGCACCGGGGACGGGCAACCACAAGGGTTGCCCCTACGACAGGTTGGCTGGGCATATTTTTGTAGCAATCGCCATGTCGGTTGCCACCGAAACGACCGATGACGAAAAGGGGATTGGACTATCCGTCCTCAGATGGCTGATGGCAGGGGGATGGATTCCCGCCTTCGCGGGAATGACGGTGTGAGGATGGCGTTGGTATTGAGGGGCGGGTTTGAAACCCGCCCCTGCGAATACGGTTAATCGGGGCTTATTTTCCGAGGAATGACGACGCGTGCGGACAAACACCAAGATCTGTCCGCGAAGGTGGATACTGGCTAGAGCCGGCTGTTGGACGTGGGTCTCACTTGGGGTGTGTGGCCGTTGGAGCGTCCGCGATAGTCGCGGACGACGGAGTCGATCACGTCGAGGGCATGATCGATGTCCAAGGCGGTGATGCCGTAGGCGGTCACGAATCGCCAGCCCATTTCCGGGCCAAGGTCGTAGAACTTTATGCCCTCGGCCTCGATGAGCGAGGCGAGTTCGGCCGAATGGGCTTGGTCGACGTGGCAAAGAGGATATTCGTCCTGACCCGTTCGGGGTCGATCTCAAGGCCGGGTATTGAGGCCAGACCCTTGGCCAATCGCTGGGCGTTGTCGTGGTCTTCGGCGAGACGCTCGACCATGTTTTCGAGGGCGTAGACTCCGGCGGCGGCGATGATTCCGGCCTGTCTCATAGCTGCCGCCGAGGTACTTCACCCACCGGCGGGCCTCCTCAATGGTCTCGCGACTTCCGCACAACACGGAGCCGACGGGAGCGCCGAGTCCCTTGGAGAGGCAGAAGGTGACAGTGTCCGCGGCATCCACGAGATCGCTCACGGGAACATCAGGCTGACCGCCGCATTGAACAAGCGCGCGCCGTCGATGTGGAAGGGCAGGTCGTGCTCGTGCGCCACGTCGGCCACCCGCTCGATGTCGTCCCTATCGAGGACGAGGCCGCCGAGCAGGTTCTGCGTGTTCTCGAGCGAGACCATGCCGGTCTTCGGCCAATCGCGGCTGTCGTGATTGATCGCGCTCCGGACCTCGTCGGGGTCGAGGGAGCCGTCGGGGGTGTTTTCGAGGGCGTGCATGGTCACACCGGCGAGGGCTGAGAGCCGCCCGCCTCTCCCAGGTTTATGTGGGTGTTCCGACCGACGATGACGGAGTCGCCCGGTGGCATTGCGAGAGGATCGCCACCATGTTGCCCTGGGTGCCGCTGGTAACGAGGACGGCGTCTTCCTTGCCGAGCCGCTCGGCGGCCATCGTTTCGAGCCGGTTTACGGTGGGGTCCTCGCCCTCGTCGGCGTCGCCAAGCTCGGCCTCGGCGATTGCCACACGCATTTCCGTGCTTGCAGGGTCTTGGTGTCACTCCGTAGATCGACGATCCTCATGTCTCTTCTCGTAGGCGGGCTAGGGTACCGTTGCGTCTTGGTGCGATTAACGCACATAATACGGCCATCATCAAGCCGGTAGGGAATGTGAGTCCGAAGAAGAAGCGGCTCGTTCGAGCGCCGAAAACAAGGAAGCCGAGAAGGAAGCAGTCGTGGCGGGATGCGAGCGGCGACTGGGATGACCTGTCGTACGACCGTCAAGAGCGAGTGGCCTCGCCTGCGGAGCGGGAGCGTCGGCGTCAGGTCGTGCAGGAGAGCGCGCGCGCATGGCTCGGCACTCCGCAAGAGGAGTACCGCTCGGACGATGACGCAACTGGGCTGCTCGGCGTCGTGACATCCGTCCACGGCAGCCTCTACATGGTCGAGTTGTCCGGCGAGCCGGTGGAATGCCATATCCGTGAGTCGCTCAAGGACCAGGAGACAGGCTTCGTCAATCCGGTCGCGGTGGGAGACCGCGTGGTCGTGACGGAAGACGGCGCGGGGGGATTCGCCATCGAGGAGCTACTCGAGCGTGATTCGATCCTCACGCGGCCATCCTCATTCAAGGGCTATCTCAGGCAGATCGTCGCCGCCAACGTCGACCAGCTATTGATCGTCACGTCGTGGCGGGAGCCCGTATTCTGGCCGGAACTGGTCGACAGGTATCTGGTAACCGCCGACGTTCACGAGCTCGACCCCGTCATCTGCGTGACGAAGGGAGATCTCATCGAGGACGCCGAGGAGTTCGAGACTGCGCTTTCGCCGTATCAGGACCTCGACTACCCCATCGTTGTCACTTCGACGACGATGGGCGACAGTATGGACGAGCTTAGAGAGCATCTCGCCGGAAAGAGCACCGTGCTGTCGGGGCTATCGGGAACGGGGAAGTCGTCGCTGCTGAACACCCTGAAACCAGGTCTCGGCTTGCGCGTCGGCGAGATCAGCACGTGGCGCGGACGTGACCAGGGGCGGCACACAACTTCAAGGGCAACACTCTTGCGCATCGATGAGGAGACGACCGTGGTAGACACGCCGGGCATTCGCGAATGGGGACTCAGCGGTCTCACTCGCCGGAACTGTGGCACTTCTTCCCGGAGATCGAGCAGCGGCGCGCGGGATGCAAATTCACCGACTGCCGCCATTTCGAGGAGCCTGAGTGCGCGGTCGTCGCGGCGACGGAGTCCGGCGAGATAGACGGCGAGCGATACTACAGCTACACGGTCATCTACGAGACGCTACCCGAGTCGATAGCGACGTGGTGAACCCCAGGGGCGGGTTTGAAACCCGCCCCTACGAATACGGTTGGCCTCGGCTATTGTCAGATGAGCGGCGGCTTTGATCTAGCTGCCGTTTGTCATCCTTTCCTCGGTGACGGCGGCGGGATTCATCGGCAGACGGAGCATTCTCACGCCCGTTGCGTCGTAGATGGCATGAGCGATGGCCGCGGGCGGCGGGACGATGTTGGCCTCGCCAACACCCCGGACTCCGAAGGGCTGCTGTTCGCTGGCACCTCGACAATGACGGTATCGATCATGGGAAGGTCGAGGCTGGTCGGCATTCGATAGTCGAGGAGGGTCGAGTTCATCATCATGCCGTCATCGCGCATGTAATACTCTTCGTTCAGCGCCCATCCGATGCCCTGGGTGCTGCCACCCTGCATCTGTCCCTCGACGTAGCTGGGGTGAATGGCCTTGCCCGCGTCCTGCACGACGGTGAACCGGAGGATGTCGACCTTGCCGGTATCGGGGTCGACCTCCACGTCGACGATGTTCCCGGCGAACGATCCACCGCCGGCACCGAGACCGCCCGTGTCGAGCGCGCCCCGGCCCATGATGGGACCGCCGGTGTCGTTCAACTGCTCGGCAAGCTCGGCGAAGGTCATATTGAGCTCTTCGTCGGCCTTCGAGCGGAACACGCCGTCCGCCAGCTCCAGCGAGTCGGGATCGACGTCCCATATCAGGGCGGCGCGGGTGATCATCTGTCGCTTCACATCCTGCGCGGCCTCGTACGCGGCCCAGCCGGTCGCGTAGGTGACGCGGCTGCCGCCGGTAACGTCGGTGTGGCCAATCGAGTCGGTGTCCACTACGGTCGGGTTCACGTCTTCGGCGCGGATGCCCAGTACCTCGGCGGCCTGCATGGCGACGGAAGCCCGCGTTCCACCGATGTCTGTCGAGCCTTCGGTCAGGTTTATCGTGCCGTCCGGGTTGACGCTGATGTTGACCGCGGACTTGAAGCCGACGTTGAACCAGTACCCTACCCCAACGCCACGGCCCTTATTCGGGCCGTCGAGCGGCTCGGAATAGTGGGGATGGTCGCGCATGGCCTCGAGTACTTCCTTCGCGCCGATGCGCGGGAAGGCGACGCTGTCGGCGCGGACGGTGCCCTTCGTGGCGACGTTTATGAGCCGAAGGTCGATGGGGTCCATGCCGAGCTTCTCGGCGATCTCGTTCAGCACCGTCTCGGTCGCGAACGCGACGTTCGTTGAGCCGGGAGCGCGATAGGCTTGAGTCTTGGGCTTGTTGACGACCACGTCGTAGCCGTCGATTTGCTGGTTGGCGATGTCGTAGGTAGCGAACACGCACATTGCCGCGGCCCCGACCGGGAGAGCCGGGGAAGGCCCCCGGCCTCGAACTGAAGGTCGGCCTGGGCGGCCAGAATCGTCCCTTCGGAGTCGACACCGATCTTGACCTTCATGTGAGAGCCGGGCGTCGGTCCCGTGGCCTCGAACACCTCCTGGCGGGTCATTACCGCCTTGACCGGGCGGCCCGATTTCTTGGACAGCACGGCGACCGTGGGTTCGAGGTAGGCGGGAATCTTGCCTCCGAACCCGCCGCCGATCTCCATCGGCACGACCTTAATCTGTGATGCGGGCTTGCTGAGAATCCCGACCATCTCGTCGCGAACGCTGAACGATCCCTGAGTGCTGCACCAGATCGTGATCCGGTCGTCCGTGTTCCAGAGCCCCGTGGCGACCTGCGGCTCAATGTACCCCTGGTGAACCGTCGACGTGTCGAATTCTCGCTCGACGATGAGGTCCGCCTGGCAAATCCCTCTTCCACGTCTCCCTTCACCTGCCTAAAGTGCTCGGCGACGTTGCTCTGTCCCTCCGCCGTTTCTCCCATCTCAGATGTACGGAGCGTCTCGTCCAAGATCGGCGCTCCGTCCGCCATGCCCTCAGGGGCGGTCAGGACCGGATCGAGCACCTCGTACTCGACCTTGATCTTGTCGGCGGCCTCTTCGGCGACATGCGGGACTCGACGCGGCAACGGCGGCAATGGCGTGGCCCTTGTATAGCGCCTTGTCGGCGGCGAGTACGTTGTTCCGAAGGTAGCGCAGGTTCGCGGCACCCTCTCCAAGCGCGATGACTTCGTCAGCCACTTCCGGCAGGTCTGCGCCGATTACGACCGCGAACACGCCGTCCATGGCCTCGGCCTCGCTGGTGTCAATTGAGAGGATTCTGGCGTGGGCGTGGGGACTGCGAACGAACTTGGCGTGCAGGATATCGTTAGCGTGGAAGTCCGCGCCGTACTTGGCGCGTCCGGTCACCTTGTCGGCGCCGTCGTGTCGGACGGGCCGCGTTCCGATGACCTTGTAGTCGCCCTGCTTGAGGATCATGTTCGGTTCGTATGTTGTGGTCACTCGAATACCTCCCTGGGATGTGGCATGGAGTCGCACGAATCGGTGCGGGCATCATGGTATCAGGGAAACCGGCGCACGACAATTTCTCGCAGGGCAGCTTGTGCCTGTTTCAGTTCAGGGAACCCAGGGAACTGGATTCCTGCCCCGTATCGGAGTACGGGGCAGGCTCTTCGCCGGAATCACCATGGCCTTGCGAAAGGCCACATAAGGGGATGAAAACGGGTTGGTGCCGGGAACGGGCAACCACAAGGGTTGCCCCTACAACAGGTTTGCCGGAGCCTATTTTCATAGCAATCGCTCATGTCGGTTGCCACCGACACCACCAAGCACGAAAATGACAGAGGCCAACAGAGTCCGGAGACTGGATTCCGGCCTCCGCCGGAATGACGGATGGAGACGTCACACAGGCTATTTTCAGAGGAATGACGGTTGGGGTCTTTGATATCCCGGTGAGAGGCCTTCGCGGCGGGGTTGACGTACGCGGCTACGCCTAGGTCGTTGCCACGACTTTCTGAGCCTCTGGGCTCCGACGAGACGCCGCATCGGGGAAGAAGGCGCTCAGGACCTGCTCGGCAATGCCTTCGGCATCCAGCTGAAGCTGGTGTCGCTGGTCTGCCGCAGTGCCATGCTCGACGAAGGAGTCCGGCATCCCGATGCGGTGGACCGACACGGCATCCAGTC